>CAUYRH010018007.1:0-29823 GCA_963574655.1 Perodicticus potto
GGTAATTGGTGGGACCACAACTACGGTGCATCTTAGAAGGGTACAGGTGAAACTTACTAAATGCAGAATATAAATGTCTTAACACAATAACTAAGAAAATGCCATGAAGGCTATGTTAACCAGTTCAATGAAAATATTTCAAGTTGTATATAAAACCAGCACATTATACCCCATGATTGCATTATTGTACACAGCTATGATTTAATAAGAATAAATAAATAAATAAATAAATTTATCACTCAGGCAGACATTGGAAGAGAACTCCAGAAATTGGCTATAGGCCCAGATCATAACCTGGAGAATTTTCTAAAAACAGCTACTGTGGTCTTTTATAACCAAGATCAAGAAAAAGAGGAAGAGAGAAGGGATAGAAAAATAAAAATGACAGCTCTAGGAATGGTGCTCCAACAAACAGGCACCATTCAGGGCAGAGGGAAGCCAGAGAAGCTAAGGACAAGTGCTTCCAATGTGGTCCGACTGGCCACTTCAGGAAAGACTGCTCCCAGCAGCACCACTGGCTGCAAGCCATCTGGCCCCTGTCCAGAATGCAAGGGTGACCACTGGAGGGTAGCCTGTCCCCTGAGGCGAAGGCCTCCTGGGACAGAGATCCCATCAGTGCCCAAACTGGACTGAGGGTGCCCAAGGCAGATTCTCATGGCTCTAGCTTGTGTCCTCACCCCTCAAGAGCCCTGGGTCTGTCTCATAGTGGAGGGCCAGGAGACAGAATTTCTTCTGGACAGTGGAGCAACCTTTTCTGTACTTCTCTCTAACTCTGGTCTTTAATCCCCCAAATCTATAACTATACACGGGGTGTCTGGAAAGCTGGTTACCAAATTTTTCTGTCAGCCTTAAAATTACAATTGGGGTGACTGGCTTGTCTCTCACGCCTTCCTAATCACGCCTGAAAGTCCTGCCCCCCTTTTGGAGAGGGACATACTAACTAAAGCAGGAACAACCATTTATATGAATATGGGACAGGAACCTATGCTGTGTCTTCCCTTATTAGAAACACAAATTAACCCAGAAGTGTGGGCTATCGAGGGGCAGGTGGGAGGAGCAAAATATGCTCAACCAGTCCAAATTAATTTTAAAAAATCCCACAATCTATCCAAATCAAAACAATATCCTCTAAGAATGGACTCATACTCATAATACAGAATCTAAAGCGACAGAAATTATTAATACTTTTCAATAGTCCATGTAACGCTCCTATTCTAGGAGTGCTGAAGCCAAATGGAACTTGGAAACTAGTCCAAGACCTCTGCATTCTAAATGAAGCAGTCATTCCTCTCCATCCTATAATTCCCAATCTGTATACTTTATTGTCCCATATCCCTGAAAAAGCTGCCTATTTCACAGTCCTAGACTTAAAAGAGGCCTTTTTCTGCATTCCTCTTCATGAGAATTCCCAATACCTTTTTGCTTTTGAAGACCCCTCGAATTCTAACACCCAACTCACATGGACTATGTTACCCCAGGGATATAGGACAGCTCTCACTTGTTTGGACAAACCTTAGCCCAAGACTTGAGTCGTTTTTCATGTCCTACAGCAACTCTTATTCAGTAGATAGATGACATTCTTTTGGGAGCATCAGATGCAGAGGAATGCCACAAAGCTACCCAAGCTCTATTAAACTTTCTAGCAGATTGTGGATACAAAATTTCCAAGGCTAAAGTCCAATTACGTGTGCCTGAAGTTCACTATTTTGGTCTCCAACTTTCACAGGGAAAGAGAGTCTTGGGCAAAAAAAGAACAGAACCAATATTGGCTCATCCTAAACCTCGAACTCTCAGAAAGCTTCAAGGCATCTTAGGAATTACAGGCTGTTGCAGACTTTCGATTCCTGGATATAGTGAAATAGCTAGACCACTCTATTTTTTTTTTTTTTTTTAGTTCATAGTTGGATTTTAATCTATAATCTAACCACTTTTTTCATTGTTTCTTAATTTTCTTGTTGTTTTTTTTTAATTTTTACACATATATGTGTTTATTAGGTTTCCACTTTTTGCCTTCACAGAATTAAAAAGGCTTAAAAATTTAATAACAATAACAGTGTTTAAAATAAAGACTAGAAACAAAAACCTCGAAAAGAATGAATGAAGATAAATACATTCAGAAAAGAAATCAGACAATTACTGCATTGAAATAGTAAGCAATATTAATAATAATAATGCAAAGAAAGTAACATTCGCATTGTCAAATAAGAGTATGTCTATTATAGAATGCTTTAACTCTGAGGCTAGTATGGAGTCATCAGTTAATTTTTTTTCCAAAGCCTCAAAAAATAGACAACTAATATTTATAAGTAAAAGATAATTTCAAAAAACAGATGATCAAAAAGAGGGCCTGGTCACTCCAGAATGGGAACCAAAAGCAGATAAGGCATTCCAACAGTTGAAAACTGCTCTTTTGCAGGCCTCTGCTTTGAGTCTTGCTACTGGACAACAATTTAATCTGTATGTTACTCAGCGAACTGGAATTGTCCTAGGTGTTTTGACCCAACACAGGGGGCCAGTTTTATAACCTGTAGCTTATCTCAGTAAAGAAATTGACACTGTGGCCAAATGATGGCCACACTGTCTATAGGTTGTAGCTGCTGTAACCCTCTTAACCTCAGAAACAACTAAGCTAAGTTTAGGAAAAGATCTAGTTATTTATACTTCTCATGACCTTACTGGACTTTTAAATTCAAAAAACAATCTTTGGCTGTGAGATAATTGCCTTCTTAAATATCAAGCCTTATTACTAGAAGGGCCGGTGCTACAATTACAATTGTAACAAGAAATGCTGCATCTTTTCCAAAGGTTTCAGCTTCACTTTTCAACCATTTGTGGTACGTGATTAGCCCAGGACCTCGTGACAGACACTCCAGCAAAGGAGCAACCTCAGCAGATGAGGCTCTCTGGTGCTGTTTTCTGGGGACACCAAGTTTATAAGCACATTTGATCCAGTGGAAAATATGTCTACATCTTAATGATGATGATTCTTTTTTTTTTTGAGACAGAGTCACTATGTCATCCTCAGTAGAGGCTGTGGCATCACAGCTCACAGCAACCTCAAATTCTTGGGCGTAAGCAATTCTCTTGCCTCAGCCTCCCAAGTAACTGAGACTACAGGTGCCCGCCACAACACCTGGCTATTTTTTGTTGCAGTATCCATTATTGTTTAGCTGGCCTGGGCCAAGATTGAACCCACCAGCCTCGGTGTATGTGACCGGCGCCATAACCACTGTGCTACTGGCACCGAGCCTCACATCTTGATGATTCTTGCTTCCCTGTGTGGCCACATATATGGCAAGGACTCAAAAAATGAAGAGTTAGATAAAAAGGACCCCCTCCCTGCCCCCTGCCCTGCCTCTAACACGGAAGTTATTACTTTGCACTTGAGATTGCACTGTGGCCATGCACACACAGCACTTCTACTGTGATGTGTCAAAATGAGGGCTATGTAAATGCCACCAGGAGCACAGGAGTGGAAAGGAGGCACAGTGCTGAGCTAGAGAAGAGGCATAGCAGTGAGGCATTCAGGGCGCGGAGTATTTGCACAGGGTCTCAAGATGTGAATAAGACTCTTCAGGACAAATAGGAGTAAAGTGCATTGGGGCCAAGAGTACACCAGGCACAAAGTTCAAAGGCGTGGAAGCATGTAGCCCATGGAGGGACAGTGGGTGACTGATGTTGCTGTAGGGTTCAGCTGAGCTGAGGGATGGAAGGACAAAAGATGGAAGCCAGAATGGTAGGCTGGGACAGATCAGATGTAACCCCCAGTTTAGGTCTAGATGCTTCTGCATTGTGAGGGCCTGGCACTGTCCTGGGTATTGAAGGACGTTTAGCAGTATCCCTGGCCTCTACCCATTGGATGTCAGAAGTACCCTCGCCACCAAGCAGGACAGCCAACCATGTCTCCAGACACTGCTCAATGTCATTCTCTGGAGGAAACTGCCTCTGAGTGAGAACAAATGGTCCAAGGAGAGCTCCCTGAGGATAGGGATGGCCTGGAATAGATGACCAGTGGTTATTCCTGCAGAGGATAAATGAAAGGAGCACAGGCAAAAAGACCAGAAAGAAGAAAGGAAACATTCTCAGTCAAGAAGAAATACACAAGGATTAATGAGACTACAAGCCATTTTGAAGAGGAGAAGGAAGTTGAAGGAGGTCATGAAGAATTCAGAGAAAAAGGTGGCTTGGAGTTTGAGGAGAATGGGTAAGAGTCAGAAGAGCTGCCTGGAAGCCTGGAAATCGGCCTGCAAGTGGGACATGCTCATTTCCAGAGTAGTAAAAAAGCATCAGGGAGCCCACAGTGCTTACTTTCTGTTTTAAGAATTATGCATTTAGCATTTGGGGGGGGAATGCTGGTTTTCTATTGACAGTAGTTATTGAAAGTTTTGTTTAAAGTGTATTTGCAAAGAAGCTGATTCTCACAAAAACACAGTTTCTCCTACTAAACTCTCACAACACAGACATGTTTCTGATACCAGTTTGGGGGGAAAGTGTCCCCACAAATCAAGTGTTCGCAGCTGACATTTCAATTCTGACACTGTGTATCTGGAGATAGTATTGAAAGGGGCTCATTTTGAATAACCAAGGACATCTCTATCCCTCAGGAAATCCCCAGGGTTTTAGAAGCTCTGGGACAGGAACTGAGGACAGAGACCAAATACATTTCTTGTTAGACAACATGGATATAAAAAAAACCAAGTAACAATGGAACAGGTGGAATGAAGATAGCACTGCAAAGGTGAAGAAGGAATGTGAGTGAAGCTTGGAAATAATGGGAACTGAGGCCCAGAGAAGGTCACAGCACATGGCTGTACCTGCTGCCCCCACCAGGGCCATCTCTGGGACTTTCTAACATGGGACCCATGAGCACTGGTGCTGCCATGTCTCTCTGCCTACCAACTCCACATCACAGATCCCAGCCCCTGAGCCAAATCCTCCTGTGTGGTTCAGGAAGACACTTGCTCACCATCTTCCATAAGACTCCTGGGCTCTCAGCTCTGATCACACAACCCTCCCTTTAAATATCCTCTGGTTACTTCTTGGCTTGTGTTTGGGCCCCCCAGCCAGTTGTAAAGTTTTGGTAAGAGTCACAACTGCATTCTTCCTCTGAGATGCAGGGCTGAGCAGGATCTCAACAGATCCCAACCCAAAGGGTGTGGAGATGTGTCATCCCCAGGGCAAGAGCCATAAGAACCAGTCACCTAGTTAATTTCAAATCTAGTTAATGACCTGCTCTGACTTCTCTGTTTCTGTGAGAGGCACTGTCAGTAGTACAATGCTCACCTATCTAAAAAACACTAATTTGCTTCCTTTGTATGTCTCTAGTGAGTCTCACACAGGAGAATTATCTCCTATGTAAAGTCCTTGTTCTCTAATCCAAGTCGGAGGAGGTATCCCCACCATGGAGAGACACACGGAAAAAGCACTTCGGTCCAGATTTCCATCCTGCTGTTCCCCTGTCGCCATCACTCCAGATGTAGTAAGTAAAATCAGCAGACTGACAGAGTAAGGCAGTGGGAAAGGGAACAGGTGTCATTTAATTTTCATGACTTAAAAAAGCAGAAATTTTAAATTAGGGGGCAGAATAATATTCTGGAAAATAAACAGAATAGTAATGCTGGACCATGAGCAGCCTCCCAGAGCTTCAGTAACAGCAGGGACAGGCTGTTCTGTGCTGATGGTTCCCCCAACCTGTGTTTTTAACACCCAGTGACTTGAACTTCGCATCTTAAGGCTGAGGCACTCTCAGAAGCCCTTAAAGCATTACCTCCCAGAGAAATCACTCTGATTGCTGTAGCTGAAGAAAAACAAAAGCCAACCAGGTACCACAAATTATACTTAGTAACTAACCAACCATATTGTTTTCTTGTCTAATGTAATTTTTCTGTTTTTTCTTTACATAAAGGACTTCAGCTCCTTCAAAAAATTATCTTCCTTCCTAAATGAATCTTTTGTTTTTAACAATCACACAGCCTAAGAAAAAGAATGAGGTGACACTTCTAACTAGTTTCTGAGTAACCAGATGTAAAGATTTTGTCCAGACCATCATCAAAACGGCAAATTATTGGGTTAGGAGGTGCAGGTTGTAGAGAGTGCAAGGGAGCAGGGTCGGAAGCCTTTGAACTCTAAGCCAGGCAGTTTGTCCATCCGACAAGGCCCATCTCTGAAGGCCACTGCATACCATCCGCTCCTGCCCCTCACTGCTTAGTCATTTATGCAACAGATAATTATGTAAGTTCAGAGGGATCATTGAACAGGTATGGCAAGAAGAGCTCATTCTTACAGGCTTTCGGGCCAGTGGAAGTTAAACAGATAAACCAGATAGTTTCATTAATTCATTCATTCCACAAATAATTATCAATTATTTCACTGTCAGATAAGTAATCATTGAGCCTTTACTAAATATCGTGGATCATTATTGAGAAAGACAGAAAGGATCCTTGTCTTCCAGGGCTCAATTCCAGTGGAAGTGATAAAAAATAAACAAACAAGATGATCTCAGAGTGACAAGTGCTAAGAAAAATGCAACAGGATGTTGTGATGGAACAACTGTGGTTGGAGGATGTGCCTAGGAAGGGCAAAGAGGGCAGGCCTCTCTGGAAGGTGACATCTGAGCTGAGACCCACCCTGCCATCCGTGCCCCGAGCCATTCGCCATCCTATCCTGGCGACGTGAGTGTCTCCAGGTCACATCTCCTCCACGCCAAGCGTTCCCGGCACAGTGCCCACTGACTAGCTGCTTGTTGACTTTGCACCCGCCACAACCTGAGTTGGGTCAGGTGGCGGGAGGAACTTCCTAATGGGACGCTAGGAAAGTTTACTCCAGTGACCAACATAGGGCTGTCCCTGGTAGGGGGCTGACGGGATCAGTTCAAGGGCCTCGCAAAGCCAGGCGAGGATGGACAGGGCCAGGAAGACGAGACTCGAGGCGCCGGGGTGCCCTGAGGGTCGCTCGGGCTCAACTAGGCTCTGCCCAAAGTTTAGAGCGCCCGCGAGTCCGCGCCTGCGCAGCTGTGCGCCCGCGTCCGCGGCGCCGGCGCTGTCTCCGCACTGCGCCGGCGCGGTGCGCCCGGCGCTAAGAGGCGGGGTCTCGTTGCGCCGCGCGCGCAAGGCTGGGGCAAAACCCGGGCCGGGATAGGGCGCGGGGCAGCGCGTCGGGACCGAAGGCGCCTGCGCGCTGCGCGGCCGGCTGGAGCGCTGGGGGTGGGGCGGGGGCGAGTGTAGCCTCCTTGCCTCTTTGTCACCTGGCGCTACCCGGACGTCGCGCAGGCCCCAGGCACCATGAAGATCTGGACTTCGGAGCACGTCTTTGAGTAAGTTTGGGTTGTGAGAGCAACTCCGGGGCGGGCGGGCAAGTTAGGCCTGACGCCCGGAGAGGCAGGGGCGACCCTCAGGAAGTTTTCAGGCGTCGGGCCTGGGGAGGGGACGACGCCCGAGGCCCGCGGCCTCCCTGGGGGAGGAGGTGGGGCCCAAGGTCACGACCCCGGGGCGTCCGGGCCGTGAAGGCGCCTCGGGACCTCCAGGCCGCGGCGGCCACACCATCCTCCCGGAGGGCGGCGACTTGTGCCTGTCCCCCGGGTGGCGGCCTCCCGAGGTCGTGGGGGCGTCGCACAGCACAAGCACGAGGTCCTTGACAGCTCTGGGGTTGCCACCTCCAGGTCTGCTGCGCCCGGTGGGACATGGACCCCAGGATCCCAAGAGGGAGGCACGGGGTTGTGTCGGAGTCTCCTTGTCCCGGCCACCGTCAGGGTGGAGTATCTTACCTCTGAATGTGGATTTTCCAGTGAACTCGGTCCGCCCTCAAGCAAAACCTTTCCCATGACTCACTGACATAAGAAACAGAGCCTTGGATTTGCAGTCCAAGGTCTAGCTCTGGCTGCGACTGAGTTTGTGACCCTGGGTTACACATTTTTGTCTGATACGTGGAAGGTGATGACATTGTCAGGGCCACCAGCATAAGAGATTTTCGAGGCCACGTTCACTAACATCTTTGAGGAATGAAAATAGGCCTCGGACTACATGGATGCTGGGCAGTCTCTTCTGGTTCCATGATTATACATACAAAAGAACCACGGATATAAGCAGCTACGTCCTTTTTGACCTGAATAAATACTTCATCTGTCCACTTCTCATTGATTTGAAATGCTGCCTTTGCTATAAATACTGCTGTGTTTTACATCTTAGAATCTATTTTAAGTTACTTGTGGTATTCTACTGGTCTTGCTGCTGTTGCCACACTGTTTTAATTATCATAGTTTCCTGGTATGTTTTCTTTTAGCCATTTGAGGCTTTAAAAGTTTTTCTGAAGGCACTTTTAAAAGAAGTCAACATTTGTGCATATGATACATCCGAGGAGCCACTGCATCCTACAAAATGTAGAATATTAGAATCAAAAGGAAATTTTCTTTCCTCCTTATTGTTTACAGTCTTGTCAGGAAGGGGACGGAGGAGACCCTAAATTTGTAGTCTTTTCTTTTTTTTTTTTTAATTGTTTGGGATTCATTGAAGGTACAAAGAATTAGGTTACACTGATTGCATTTGTAGGTAAAGTCCCTCTTATAAATGTGTTTTGCCCCCAAGAGGTTTGCCATACACTGTGACAGCCCTTCCCCTTCACCTCTCCCTGCTTCCTTTATGCTTTTTAACCTAGTACATTCTTCACTAGTCCATTTCAGCACCTGGGATGCTTAATTCAGTCCTCTTGCAGGTCTGAATGCTCCAGAAGTTCTTGGCACTGAATCTCCTGGGAAGGGAGATTCTGTTCTCTCTTTTACCTTGTCTTACCTAACATTTCTCCTGGGCTTGTCCCTTCGCCCCTCTTTCTGCTTTTTTCTTCAGCTTTCCTGTGGCTTTTTCCCTTTCATTGTAAACGATCAGTGACATTCTGTTGCTGACCTTCCTAGGTTACATTGCATCTGTGATCTGAGTCTCTTTTTCTCTTTTTGTCACAGATGTTTTGAGATTTGATGAAAGCTCTGGGACCTTCTTCCTAGAAGGTAGACATATTCAAAATAAATGTTGTACATGTCCTGAGAGAAAAAGCCGAGCTGTGCTTTCTGCCCAGATAATCTGGGCTAATTGATCAAGAGCTCAGCTGATAAATATATATTTATATAGCTCAAATCTGCACCTTGAGGCTTGGTGCCTGTGGCTCAAGTGGCTAAGGCACCAGCCATGTACACCTGAGCTGGTGGGTTTGAATCCAGCCCGGGCCCGTCAAACAACTGTGACAGCTGCAACCAAAAAATGGCTGGGCATTGTGGCGGGCGCCTGTAGTCCCAGCTACTTGGGAGGCGGAGGCAGGAGACTCGCTTGAGCCCAGGAATTGGAGGTTGCTGTGAGCTGTGATGCCACAGCACTCTACCCAGGGTGAAAGCTTGAAGCTCTGTCTCAAAAAAAATATAAAATAAAATAAACAGCATATCCAAGTGAGAGTCGACTTCTCAATCTGGATGTGACAAATGGTTATCTGACCACTGCACCCACATAACCCATGGATTGGCCCAAACACCAGGTTCCATAACAGGTTTCCAGTTCCATTTATCTCTAAATATATTCTGCTTTCTGCTGTCCTATTTCACTCTCTTTACCAGTCTCCCAGCTATAAAGTATTTCAACTCAGTCCAACAAACATTTATTAAGAGGCTACGTGGGAAACAACAAAATAAAAACTGGACACAGGGAAGGGAGGCGCTGGGACCTCACCACAAGGACTGCATGAGCACAAAGTGCACAGAGAGGCCACCTGACCGTCCACTGGCCATCCTGCCACCCACAAATTTAGCAGAGGTGATCCAGCACTAACAGTCCTGCTTATGAAACAAATATCCTCACTTTGAACTGACCTTAGTTTGACACATTTTCCAGGCCCCAAGTCTACGCTATTCTGAAGACAAAGCCCCATCCCTACCAGTTGGGTTCTTTTCCTCTGTCCCTGTGAGTATTCTTCCTAAAATGGTCCACTTCCTGCTTCCATAAAATGCTGATACTTTCTTAACTTGTGTTTTACATATCACTGTCAATGTATAATCACAATACTGGGACCAAAGACAAATAACAAGTTTTGACCATTTGTTCTTTCATAAATCATTGGGCGTTCTACAAGCTAAGTGAATCATTGGGTGAGATTACTTTTTAGTGTTCTTTCCAACTGAGAGTTAATGCCTTTATGACATAAGTGAAGGCATTTTTCTTTGAGAGCTCTAGATAGGTAGAATTATCTCAGCCTGAGATGTCATTGTAAAGGGAAAATGGGTCAGCATTCAATAATATTTAGTTTTTCAAAGTCACCAACATAACCTCACTGTCAATGGGCAAGGCTGCAGCTGTATGGCTATGTAAACCAAGCCTGGGCCAGATTTGGTTGTATATTTTACAACCAAAAACAGAGGGTTTTACTTCAAAAGACCGACTGAACAGAGAATTTAACAAACAAAATAAAAAAAGAATGACATCAATGTTTTGGACTGCATGATACTTCACATCTGAGGATGTATAATCATTTTGTGATCCTTCCCAAAACTGAATTGTAATTATGTTTTGAGAGCTGAGTACTATAAAATACCATAAAATTACACTTCTGGAAAAAGCATGAAAGACCTATGAAAACGCTACACCCACCACCGTGTGCTATGAACCTCATACACATCTTCAGTACACCACACTTTGCACATCCAAAGTAGAGAGTTTATCAGTAAGATAAACATCTTCACAACAAACGTTTCCATTTGTAGCTCATGTTAACATTCAAAATGTAAAGAAGAAAAGAAAGCCTCATCTCTTAAGTCCCTCTTCAATTACAACATCCAGGGAAAAGCACACTGTCCTCACTCTTTGTTTTTTTTTTTTTTTTTTGAGGCGGAGTCTCACTATGTCACCCTCGGTAGAGTGCCATGGCGTGCTCATGCCGTGGTTGAGCTCACAGCAACCTCAAACTCCTGGGCTCAAGTGATTCTCTTGCCTCAGCCTCCCCAGTAGCTGGGGAGTTCAGGTGCCCGCCACAACACCCGGCTATTTTTGTTGTTGTTGTCATTTTTACCGTAGTTGATCATCCTCACCCTTTTAGGCCAATGTTCTCTTGTACTACTACAGCATTAAGGTCCCAGGAAGTTCTTGACGGTAAGGAGCTAACCGTCTGGGTTCAAATCTGGCATCTCCTACTTCCTATCCGTGTGATCCTAGCAAGCAATTTAACCTTTCTTGGCATTTATTTCCTCATGTAAAAAAAAAAAAAATCATAAGGTAATCATAACACCACCTTCCTCAGAAAGTTGTCAGACTTCAATAATTTCCTTGCTTCACCTCAATCTCTATTTAATTCCAAACTCGTTACTTTGAAGAATTATGAAAAGGTTACTCAGATGTCAGAAAATAAACACGGGGAAGCCACTTGCTTCAAAGGAAGAAAGTTTTATAATTGCTATGACTCAATTGGTTGAGGCAAATTTAATTAAGTCTGGAATTTTCGAGGACAAAAACAGAACTTCCCAATAGGACACCTAAGACACAAGAAGGATTAGAATTCCTGAGGACTTGCTCCTGAGGAGTAGGGTGGTGACAGTAAATCACACTTTGTTGAAATGAGAGAGGGAGGGAGAGAGATCCTTCCATCAACTATGGCCAATCTTTTTAGGTCATTCGCCTTTTCAACATTTCAATCAACAGTTAAATCCTTGATGGATCATCTCTGAACTCCACATACATTCGGGAACACTGGGAGAGAGGGACAGAAATATAGAAGTGGAATCCAGTGACCAGAACAGTCAATGTGACCATCTATGAATGACAGTGCATGTGTTTGGGAACTAGAGAGTGAACCCCTCCATTTCCTATGACTTACTCACTCACTGCTGCTGTATGTGGCTAAAAACTGAAACTGTCACCCAAGCAACATCAGTCTCATTAGAAAGAGGAACAATTTGACACCAAAAAATTGTAAGGACCCTTTTGAAGGCGACTGGTTCAGAACTTGTGAACTTTTCTGAAATAGCCAGACACACCAAACCATATCAACACCACATTTAAATAAAATACCACCACCAAAAACTAAGTGATGACTCATCAGAACTCCAGTACTGCTTTCCCTATCAGGTCTGCTGGGGATGCACAGAATTAATTTCAAAATCATAAATCACATTGTGAGTAAAGTAGCTACTTGGTAAGTGAAGACGACCTCTAGTCCTTACCAGAAAGGTTCCTATCATTCGAGACCACACCTGCAGATGGCCCCGATTTACAGTGCTAGTGGGCAGCCCAAAGTACAGTACGAAGACAGGCGTGAACCAAAGAAGCTGGGGAAGCCCAGACCAATGAATGCCTGTGTCCGCAGACCCAAGGCAGATGGAGTGACTGCTGCTGGCCCTTCTGCACAAGTCACACATTGTCTCTAGTCCTAACGTGTGGCCCTGGGCAGTTTTGTTTCCTTCCTCCTTCATGCTCCACCTCTGAATGCTCCTCAGAACATTCTAAATTGCCTGCTTAGAACATTCAAAGCCAGTACATACAGGAGGCCAGCAGCTCTGGAGCTCATCACCTGGAAGTGCCTGAGTGTGACGAGAATAAAAGCAGATGAAACCTACCCTCTATTCTGCCTACCATTAGTTTCTTTCTCAAGGCTTTTGGAGTCACCTCTTAATGCTCTTCCTGAGAGTTACTTCTCTGTCCAGATCAAGAATTCCTTCGTTCTTCCATGTGCGGAAGTTTGCCCAAGCGGTGATCCCCTCACTAAGCTTTCCACTTCTCTCCTTCGCTTTATTCGGACTATGCTGAAGGATCCACTAGGCAGTAACGAAGAACTCACATGACCCCACCCGATAATTTTCAAATCTCAATGGAAAAAAGTCTTATTTATGGAAAAAAAATCTTATTTGTACTGTTTTTCCAAAAGCCCACCACTCTACACACTCATGGGCACTAACTATGGCTCTTCCCAGGCTACAGAAAGGAGGTTGTGATGGGAAATCTGCCACCCCTCCAAGGAGGCAGACTCAGAATGGCCTGTCCTCTGAGCGTTCTGGGTACCTCGTAGGGGTGCGGGAGTAAGGAAGAGGCTGTCAGAATCAATAGGCGGAAGGCAGGGAGAGAAATGGGTGCCATCTGGGCAAAGCTGCTATGGCTCTTGTCTAGCAGAAGGGTGCTCCCTGGCCCTGCTATTCTGTGTGTCATTTTCTGCCACTCCACCCCCAAACTATTTGCCAAATACCTCAAGATGTTTCTAAGAGGTTCTGAATTATTGACAAACCTAGGGAAGAGCCTTTGGAAAACATTAAATACAAAAACAGACTTGTACAGCTAGTGCAAACACTTGGTCATTAGCATTACCCTTTTTAAGTCCAAAAGAGGAAAGAAAAAAGAAAAGCCTGTCTCTGCTAAATAATAATGATATTCACAGAACAACAGACGCTGAAATTCCGAAGTTCACGGTCTCTCCAGCTTTACTCACCCCTAGCCATCTTGCTCCTTTATTGGCAGCCTGTTGAATCTGGACTCTTTTGAGGGTGACATGGTAAACAGCTCCTTCCTCTACCTCTTCACCCCAATCCTGAATCGAGCTCTGGCAGGGATGGGATAAAGAGAAAGAAAAAGAGTATTTTTTTTTCCTCTCCGCTAACCACAATCTATCCCAGCTGCTTTTGCCGCTCACAACAGCACTCAGGGCACAAGATGGGCTGTTCAAAATAAATATTACAATCAGAGCAACACAAGACACACTGCGATAGAGAGAATGCTGAGATTTTCTTGGCGGGCAGCCCTTTCCTGTGGTATCAGGATCCCCGGACTTTTCCATTTGGTTACTTTTCCTAGACTCGTTCACATATCTTAAATAGTTTTTAAAGTCTCTTTTTCTTCAGAAGAAAACTATGGTTTAGTTCCGATTAATTTGTGCCTCTTAAGTAAAAAGAAAAAATAACTCATCTGTAGGGGAAAAAAGCGTACTTTTATGAGTGGCTCAGTCATTTGAGCAAACTAGATTTCACACTCAGACACAAACAAGTGTTTAAAATGCCAAGAGTCCTCACTCCTCTGGAAGCAAAATGGTTTGCTTGTCTTTCTCTCCACTTATTGTTTTGGAGCTCAAAAAGTGAGCGGGGGAGGAAAGTTTTTATTTCCGTAAAATAATCTGGCAAGTGCAGAAAAAGCAACACATCATCAGGCAGCTTCAGCTGAAATGTGAGGAGCAGCCCGCTGGATGTCCAGGGCCCCCCGGCTCAGCCCCGGGGACACGGGCGCTCGGCGGTGCACCCAGACTAACAATTCCTTTTCCTTCCAAGTTGTGCTGTCCTGCCAGGCAACTGTCCCAGACCCGCCGCGGGCGACCGCACAGAAAGTAGGTACGGTCCAGGGAAGACGCGCGGAGACAGAGGAGTGCAAAGCGGAGTGAGAGCGCGATCCGGGGAGTCCCGAACACGCCCAGAGGAAGCGGGAGCAGAGTCCCCGCCGGAGGAGCCTCCGGACGAGGCAGAGAGCTCTCGTTACCATTTTAGCTTGCCAAAGCAATTTCATTCTCAGTTTTCTCTCCGGTACGTGCAGGCGGCATGATGCGCCCCGCTCCGCGGCCGACGCGGTGTCCGCTCGCCTCCCGGCCCGGGTCGCCGTCCCCGTCCCGAGCGGCCGCCGAGCACAGACACGCGCGCTGCGCCGCCGCCGCCGGTGCGCGCGACTCGGGCCACAAAGGGAGCGCGGCGAGCGAGGGAGCGAGGAGCAGACTCCTCCCCACGCCGCTCCGTGATGTCAGGCTTTCCTGTTTGTGCTTGCGAGCGCTCGCTGCCTTGCTTAAGTCGCAGGGATAAAGTCAGCACCCAAGCACTTCTTGGGCTCCGAAGGTGACCGGGAAACGACGCTTTCCTGTGCGTTCACCGCGTGGCCCTGCTGCTCACCAGGTGCCAAAATAGAGCCGAGTGTGGGATGGGAGATTGAAGTGTCCTCTTCCGTCCCGCAGAGAAACAAAGGAAGGAAAAAGTTCTACTACAGTGTCTATTTTGGATTTAGGATAATTAAATCAGGATGACCCCAAGGAGAGCAACAATACCCGAAGCCAGGAAGTTTTTCATTAGGACAAAGGGTAAGGTCAGAGGATACCCAGATATTCCAAAAAGCCATCCCCCGGGGCTGTACCCCGTCCCCAGTTAGCACAGTGCCAACAGGAAATCGGTCTGGACTTCTTTGTACCACCCGGGAAGATAAGGCTGAATTACGGGTGGGGAGGGGTCCCAGCGTGGAAGGGTTTGCTGGGACCCATAGACAGGACCCTGGAGATGCTGGGAGTCTGGAGGGGCCACCACAGGCTAAGCTGTCTGGACTGCAGGGACTCAGCAGGATAATAACCACAGGGAAAAGCTCTTCATAAGAACACCGCCAACGGCTCGGCGCCTGTGGCTCTACGGGCTAAGGCGCCAGCCACGTACACCTGAGCTGGCAGGTTCAAATCCAGCCTGGGCCCGCCAAACAACAATGACGGCTGCAACCAAAAAATGGCCGGGTGTTGTGGTGGGCGCCTGTACTCCCAGCTATTTGGGAGGTGGAGGCAGAAGACTCGCTTGAGCCCAGGAATTGGAGGTTGCTGTGAGCTATGATGCCAGAGCTATGATGCCATGGCACTCTATCCAGGGTGACAGCTTGAGGCTCTGTATGGGGAAAAAAAAAAAAAAAAGCACCACCAACAGGAGTTTCATCACCACAGAAAGACCTCCTTTGGGGACAAAAGACTATTACATATTTTTTAGATCCAGTTTTAATAATTCAATATCAAGAGATTCAGATGATAATATCATCAGACGTGGCACCTGCCAGAATCCCATGACAATTACAAAAACTTTAGGGCTCATGTCTTTCAAACTATTCACCCCTAAATGAATTTAATCACCTTTAAATTTTTTAAAAAACTCTCCCACTAATCATCATGCTAAGGCATAAGCTGGACTTTGGTTAATAGGAAATATATCATGAGCTGAAAATTCTAAAATTAAGTGTACGGATGTTTCCAGGGGACCAGAATAAACGACAGCAAGTGTGCATCAAAGCAAAACAAAAGGATCTGTGGGCACTTGAGAACATCCTCAAGGCACTCAGCCAAGTTGCCTTCATGCAACCAGGATCTACAGGGCTCAGTGAGGTATAGACAGAAGAATCCTCTTTTCATCACTGAAGTGGTTGTCTCTATAATTTTTTTAAAAAAGCACAGAGACTAGGCCCTTCTGTGATGGCCATGGCCAGTAGAGTTAATTTTAGAATTTTCAGCTCATGACATATTTCCTACTGTTCCTAGGAGCCAGAAGAAAATCATGTGGAGGCCCTCCCTCCCTCCCTGCTCACTAAGCCATCCTCAGGACCCCAGGCTCACCTAGGGCACCTGTTCAGTGATCTTGAAGACCACAGATGCAACTGAGAACAGCTAAACAGCCCATAAGATTAATTTCAATACTACCTTAACCAAATTTTTGGCTATAAATTGTAGATGACTGAAAATTTTCCACTTCGGAGATATTAAACAGCTTCTTCACCTTCACCCCTCCCAGGTAGTCTTCCCAGTAGGATCTCTGGTAACTCACAAAGCCCCAGTCAGGTTTCAGATCTGCTCACCCTCCTCTCTACTCTTCCCATTCCCTGGCTGGCCACTCTGTGTGCAAAGGGAAAAGAATTGGCTTTGAGGCAAGTGGATCATCGAGCTTTAAATTCAGGCTTACAGTAAGAGTAAAATTGAATACTACTCTGATCCTTAATTTCTTCATCTGTAAAATGAGACAGACATCTACCTCAAAGAGTTTTAAAAAGGATTAAATGAAATGATGTATGCAAATATATACATAAATTAAAAAATAAAATATCGCATGTGGCAATACAAAAAAAAAAGAAATAACGTATGCAAATCATCTACAACTGTGGTCCCCAACCCCTGGGCTGAGGACAGTACTGGTCTGTGGTCTGTTATGAACCTGGCAGTGTGGCATCACCATCTAAGCCCCGCCTCCTGTCCCATCTCCCCAACCCCACTCCACAGCCCCTATCCTTGGAAAAACTGTCTTGCATGAAATTGGTCCCTGACGCTAAAAAGGTTCCTCAGTTCTGTGGCCTGTTTTTTTGTTTGTTTGTTTGAGACAGAGTCTCACTATGTTGCCCTTGGTAGAGTGCTGTGGCGTCACAGCTCACAGCAACCTCAAACTCTTGGGCTCAAGCAATTCTCTTGCCTCTGTCTCCCAAGTATCTGGGACTACAGGTGCCTGCCTTAATGCCTGGCTAATTTTGGTGCAGTTGTCATTGTTGTTTAGCTGGTCCAGGCTGGGTTTGAACCCAGCAGCCTCAGTGCATGTGACTGGCGCCATAACCACTGTGCTACGGACACCAAGTCAGTTCTGTGCAAGGCCACACAACAAGAGGTGAGTGGAGGCCAGGGAACAAAGCTTTATCTGTATTTATAGCTGGGCCTCATCTCTGGCATCATCACCTGAGCTCAACCTCCTGTCCCATCCCCACTCCCCCACCTTCGCCCTTACCCACCCTAGCCCATTCCATGGAAAACTGTCTTTGTGAAACTTGTCCTTAGTACCAAAAAGGACTGCTGATCTAGCACATGGTGAGTGATCCAAAAAACTTCCATTCCCTCCCTATTACTCTTCCTCCCAAATGGCATATGCCCATACTCACTGAAAAGTTATTTTATGTATTCAGTGTGGGGTAATCTGAAGTGATGTCTTCTCACCGAATTACTTTAAAATTTCAGAGAGGTTTGCCAAGAATACCTGTTTGTATTTATACCTGACAAAATACATGAGTTTGTACAAATGTTGTCCTGCAAAAAAGACTGGTTTCCTGCTAGATAGCACAACCGAGTGTTGCAGTTTACACATTTATTGTATTTATTTTAAAATAGTTCACCTCTAGGCAATTTAGTCTGTATTACCCTCCCTATCACCTATAAACTTTGGGTTAAAGTACTCCTGATCAATATGTGGAAACGTTAAACCAGCAAGCCATTTATAACTCAGTTTGCATTTATTTGGCAGATTAGCCTACCCATGACCTAGCAAAGTCCTGAAGGAATTGGTCGAGTTTTATTAAAAGGAGATTAGCAATGTTTTGTCATTTTCAGTGTACAAGACTTTCATCTCTTCAGTTACATTTATTCCTAAGTATTTTATTCTTTTTGATGCTATTGTAAATGGGATTACTTTTGAAAATTTTCAGGTTGTTTGTTAGTACACAGAAACACAACATTAATTTTGCATTTGGCAGTTCACTGAATGTGTTTACTAGTTCTAACGGTTTTTTGTTGATACAAACAAATAGAAAGACATCCTGCGTTTATGGACTTAAAGATTTAATATTTTAAAATGTCCATGCCACACAAAACTATCTATGGATTCGATATAATCCCTATCAAAACCTCAATTGCATTTTTTTTTTATTGAGACAGAGTCTCACTTTGTCACCCTCAATAGAGTGCCATGGCATCATAGCTTACAGCAATGTCAAACTCCTGGGCACAAGCGATTTTCTTTGCCTCCGCCTCCCTGGTAGCTGGGACTATAGGCACCTGCCACAATGCCAGGCTATTTTTGTTTGTTTGTTTAACAGGCCTGGGCTGGGTTTGAACTCACAAACAGACCCAAAACATGTGGGTGGCGCCTTAACCACTGACCTATGGGCACCCAGCCTTCAGTTGCATTTTTTACAGAAATTGAAAACAGAAATCCTAAAGTTCATATGAAACTACAAGGGACTCTGAATAGTCGAGCCATCTTGAAAAAGAAGAACAAAGCTGGAGATCTCACACATCCTGATCAAAACATATTATAAAGGTACGATAATGAAAACAATATGGTACTGACATACAGGCAAATTTACAGACCAATAGAACAGAACAGAAAGACAGAAATATACCCAAGCATCAAAGGTCAACTGATCTTTGACAAGAGTGAAGGATATTCTCTTCAGTAAATGGTAAAGAATAAAATTGGACCTTTATTTTATACCATACACAAAAATCAATTAAGTGCAGATTAAAGTCTCAAACATAGGCTGGGCTCAGTGGCTCATGCCTGTAATCCTAGCACTCTGGAAGGCCAAGATGGTGGATCTCCTGAGCTCAGGAGTTCTAGACCAGCCTGAGAAAGAGTGAGACCCTATCTCTATTTAAAAAAAAAAAAATAGAAAAACTAACCAGGCCTGGTGGAAGGCACCTGTAGTCCCAGCTACTCGGGAGGCTGAGGCAAGAGTACTGCTTGAACCCAGGAGTTTGAGGTTGTTTTGAGCTATGACACCATGGTACTCTACCCAGGGTGACAGAATGAGACTGTCTCAAAATACATACATACATACATACATACTCAAACATAAGACCTGAAACTGTAAAACTCCCACAAGAAAATTGCTATGGTTTGGTTCGTTTGACCCCTCCAACTCTCATTTGATCTCCAGTGTTGGAGGTGGGGCCTAATGGGAACTGCAGGAAGATAGCTCATGAATGGCTGGGCGCCACAAGTGAGTTCTTATTCTACTAGTTGCCACAAGAGCTGACTGCTGAAAAGAGCCTGGCATCTTCCTTTTCTCTGCATTCCTCTGGTTCTATGCAATCTCTGCACATGCTGGCTCTCCTTCACCTTCCACCATGGGTGGAAGCAGCTGAGACCCTCACCAGATGCATATGCCAGGGCCGTGCTTCCTATACTGTCTGCAGAACTGTGAGACAAATAAAGCTCTCTTCTGTATAAATTATCCAGTCTCAGGTAATACTTTATAACAACATAAATGGACTAAATATATATATATATATATGGAGAAAGCTTCATGATGTTGGTCTTGGCAATGATTTCTTGAATATGACGCCAAAAACATAGGCAACAAAATCAAAAGTGGACAAAGAGGACTTCAAAGGAAACAACACAGTTAAAGGCCAACCTGTGAAATGGAAAAACATATTTGCAAATCATATCTAATAGCCATAACATATAAGGAAATTCTACAACTCAATAGCAAAAATAAACCCAATTTAAAAATTAGCAAAAGAACTGAATATACATTTTTCCAAAGAAGACATACAAATGGCCAATGGCTATATGAGCAGGTGCTCAGCATCACTAGTCATCAGGGAAATATAAATCGAAACCACGATGAAATGTGCATTGATAAGAATGGAGAAAAACTAGAACTCTCATGCACTATTGGTGGGAATGTAAAATGGTGTAGCTGCTATGGAAAAAATATGAAGATTCCTCAAAAATTCAAAAGTAGAACTACCAGATGACCCAGCAACCCCAATTTGGGATATTTATCCAAAAGAATTTAAATGAAAATCTTAAAGAAACACCTGTGCTCCCACGTTCACTGCAGCATTATTCACAGTAGCCAAGATATGGAAGCAACCTAAATGTAAATCAGTGGAGGAATGGATAAATAGAATGTGGTATATTTCTACAATGGAATATTACCCAGCTTTAAAAAAGAAGAAAATCCTGTCGAATGCAAAAATATGAATGAAATTTGGGGACATTATGGTAAGTCACATAAGCCACTCACAGAAGGATAAATGCTGGATGATTCCACTTATATGAAGTATCTGAAATAGTCAAACTCTTAGAAGTAGAAATTACTAGGGAGGCTGAGGTAAGAGGATCACTTGAGTTCAGAAGTTTGAGGTTGCTGCGAGCTATGATGCCACAGCACTCTACTGAGGGCAACAAAGTGAGATTCTATCTCAAAAAAAGAAAGAAGCAGAGGGCGGCTCCTGTGGCTCAAAGGAGTAGGGCGCCGGCCACTATGCTGGAGGTGGCGGGTTCAAACCCAGCCCTGGCCAAAAATCACAAAAAAAAAGAAGAAGAAGAAGAAGCAGAGAGTAGAATGGTAGTTACCGAAGACTAAAGGGAGGGGGAGGGGGAGGGGGAGGGGGGAAGTTGCTGTTTAGTGTGTATAGGGTTTCAATTATGCAAAATGAATAAGTTCTAAAGACATGTACAACAGTGAGCTTACAGTTAACAATAATATACTGTCAACACAGTACATATTTAACACATAAAAATTTTTAAGGGGGGAAAAGGAGATCAGAAAAGATCTACATCTAAAGCATTACGATGTCACTAGGAATAGCTTTTGTGTTGCCATCTTGGTAGGCACTGACAGTAACAATAGAAAGGTCCTAGGATATAAGAGTGGAAAGGGAAGAACACTGAACTGGGGACGGGGAACTTTCTTGCTTTACAGTTTTACCATGGCCAATAATTAAAGAGCACATGAAAGCATCTGGTATATAGAACTTTTGTTTTTGTCCTAGTCCAGTCAAATGAAGCAGTGGGAGTGGAGAAGGAACAAAACAATCCGTAACTGGTTGTAATAAATTAGTTGAAAATACCACTGCACTGGGACCAGTGTGGTATGCAGAATTTTAAAGAGAATCTTTAGAGAAGTGGAAGTATGTAGGGTAATACTTCATTCATTCATTTATTCATTGCTTTATATGACATTACATTTTCATAGATTTTATTCTACCTCTCTGGCTGCAAAGAAGAGTAAAAAATATAAAAACTATGACAGAATGTAATTATGTATGTAGGGTGACATGGTGTAATACTCGTGTTCCTGGGTAAATCATAGGACATTTGGCATCTGACTTTAAATCCCAACTCTAGACAACTTGCCATCTGACAGACTGACCCTCAGTTCTCAACAGCCTTATTTTCCCTCTTGTGTGTCTTTTCATGCTTATTTTGGACTTAAATGAGATATATTGTATAAAGCACCTGATACGGTGCTTGGAACACAGGAGGCATTGACTAAAACTGTATTTCCTTCTTTCTGTACTCCCACACCATCTTCCTTTAATGTTATTATGTATCTGTTTACTGTGTTTGCTTTGCAATGTGCATGTCCTTTACACTATTGCCTTGGTAATAGATTATTGCATTATAGAAAAGTAAAGATAGCACAAATATTATGGACATTGCACTTGGAAGTAAGCACTTATAATAACTCATCTTACAAACCATATATGTGATAAGGAGTTAATACCCACAATACATAAGGAACTCATACAACTCAGTTGCAAACTAGCCAACCTTATTTGAAAATGCACAAAGGACCTGAATAGACATTTTTCCAAAGAAGACATACGAATGGCCAACAGCTTTATGATATACTCACCATTACCAATAGGGAAATACAAGTCAAAACTACAAAGAGACATCACCTCATACCTCTCGGGACAGCTATAATTAAAATAAAAAAGATAACATGTGTGGGCAAGGATGAGGAGAAAAAAGAACCTGGCACACTGTTGTTGGGAATGGAAATTGCTGCAACCACTATGGGAAACAGTTTGGTGGTTCCTCAAAAAATTCAAAATAGAACCATCATATGATCCAACAATCCCAGTTCTAAGTATTTATCCAAAAGAATTAAGTCAAGATCTCAAAGAGATACCTACAGACCAACGTTCACTACAGCAATATTCACAAAAGCCACCATATGGAAACAATCTAAATGTCCATTAACGAATGAATGGATAAGGAAAATGTGGAATATACACGTAATGGAATACTACCCAGCCTTGAAAAAGGAGTCAGTCCTGCCATTCATGACTGCATGGATGGACATGAAAGACAATATACCAAGTAAAATAAGCCAGACACAGAAAGACAAAGACTGTGTGACCTTACATGTGGAATCTGAATCACAGACCCGGAGAGTAGAATGGTGATTGTGGGGTGGGGGTGGTGGGGAGGGAAATATAGAGGTGATACTCACCGGGTACAAAGATTCAGTTATACAAAATGAATAAATTATGGGGCTTTATTACAGTAGATGGCACAGAGCCTAATGGCTGCTAATACTGTGTTGTATACTTAAAGTTTTCTTTTTTTCTTTTTCTTTCTCTTTTTTTGAGACAGAATCTCAAGCTGTGGCCCTGTGTAGAGTGCTATGGCATCACAACTCACAGCAACCTCAACCTCTTGGGCTTAAGTGGTTCTCTTGCCTCAGCCTCCTAATAGTTGCGACTACAGGCACCTGCCACAATGCCCGGCTACTTTTTTGCTGCAATTATCATTGTTGTTTTAGCTGGCCCGGGCCACGTTTGAACCCGCCAGTTTCGGTGTACATGGCCACTACAGGCGCTTCCTACTTAAGTTTCCTAAGAGGGGTGATCTTAACACACACACATGCAAATAATACTAATATGATAATAAGGCAGGAGGAAGTTTTGGGGTTGATGAATATGTCTTTGGCTTTGATGGTAGTGATGGATTTATGGGTATATGCTCATCCTCAAACTCATTACATTGTATACAATAAATATGGACAGCATTTTTTACATGCCAATCATACGTCAATAAAGTTGTTTAACATTAACTGCCATGTGAGTTGTATTTAATTTAAATAATGCTTCCTTTGAGCCCAGAGCCTCATAAAGCATTGTAACTCATGTGTCTCTTGACTTACCTTGACCTAATAAAACACCTTGGCCCCAAGAAAAAACATTTTTTCTAGTGTGGCAGTTAATGTGTTGAAAAAAACTTGTCTTGAAGATGCAATATCAGCACAAGAAGGTAAAGAAATGGGAAGGCCTCAGTTTTATCATCCTCAAACTCAGTGCTGGGCTGTAATGTTCTATGCCCAGTCAAAAGTTCAGAGGAAGACAGTCTTAAGAGGACAATAATAATAATAATAATAATAACTACATGAAGAAAGGTAAATAAGTGAGTGGGCAAGGCTGCCGTTCTACATGTTGGTACTTGAGTATAAATTGCCTCGACCTGCCTATACCTGTTAAACAGACTAATTTGAAAACCATTCCCACTCACTAGTCGTAGACTTCTAAATGAAATTGATAGTAGCCATTTTGCAGTATTTTATTCATAAACTCTATCTTTGGCTATCTGTAGAGCCTTAAAAACCTTGCAGAGGAGGACATAAGCAAATAAATCTGTGTGATTTCCTCCTCCAACAAGATAAAAGAATTGTCAAAATGCAAGCTGCTTAATCCTGTCAACTTCCCTACGAAAGGCTTCTCCCTAATTATTAAGGCCTCCAATCTGTGTAACTTACCAATTAACTTTCTGTGTTCAGCTTTCCACTATCAGCTGGGCATCCTGCTATGGTTCTTTCTAGCTATGATAACTTGGTTTGTCCCATTTGCCCACTTTTCTTGAACTTTCAACCTTGCTCTGCAAAGGGTTAAAGATGAACAGCGATAGGAACACTCCTTTTTTTATTTTTTTGAGACAGAGCCTCAAGTTATTGCCCTGGGTAGAATGCATGGCGTCATAGCTCACAGCAACCTCCAACTCCTGGGCTTAAGTGATTCTCTTGCCTCAGCCTCCCAAGTAGCTGGGACTACAGGCACCTGCCACAAAGCCTAGCTATTTTTTGGTTGTAGTTGTCATTGTCTGGCAGGCCCGGACCAGATTTGAACCTGCCAGCTATGGTGTATGTGGCTGGCGCCTTAGCCACTTGAGCTATAAGCGCCAAGCCAGGAACACTCCTTAAGCGGTAGACAGGTGCTTCCATTTTCTAAGGAACCAAACCAATTTAAAAAATTCTCAACGCTCTGTTATAGATTTTTACATTTAGGCAAGCAAATTACAAGCCAATTGTAGCTAGAACTACAACGAAAGAAGTGGTTGCCCAGGGGGTAGAAAATGAAAACAGAAGAAAAACAAAAAGTACTTAACAGAGGGCAGGCCAAAGGAAGAAGGCTCCACTGGCCGTGATGACAAACGTTTTTCAACTAATAGTTTACCAATTGTTGGTAGTCATTCTTAATTGTTGTTGATGCTTTTTTGAGGAGGGAGTTGTAATACAGGTACACTATTTGTAACCTGAATAATAAGCATCACTACCTTGTCTACCTATAGACCTCTGTAAAAGAAAAAAGGACAGCCATCCAAAAAAGAACAGCCACCTGGTTGAAAAGATCAAAACTTACCACGCAGCTCAGACCTGATGCCAGGTTGTGTGATATATAATAAGACATGTGCAAAGTGGGAGATGGATGCCCTGATGCCCTGGAGGCTTTGACCAAGATTTGAGAAGGAGTTATTGGACAATTAGCCAAATCATATCTATTTTTCAGGACTAAATGTAGATGTTTTTCATAATAATGGTATTGCAATCATACTGAAAACCCAGATAAATGCAAACTTTTACACACACACAAACACAGGTACCAAAAACACATATACACATTTTGAGAAAAGATAACAATGATCAGTATATACTGATATCAAAAGATGAATACAAGTCAGGTTGAGCACTTCTAATTGTAGAAGTCAAATGACATATCACAAGGATCTGTTGAGTGCATAAGCTAGAACTTCTAGAACAAAGTGGTGAAGAGTGATGGATCTGCAGTCAGAGACAGCTAGATTTGAGTTGAAGACCCACCTCTACTCTCTAAAGCAGGGTCTTTAACACATCTCAGCCTCCAAAAAAAAATGGGGATCCAAACACCTTCCTCATTGGCTCATAGTAGGTGTCAATGACATAATCCACATGATGCCTTTAGCACAGTATCCAGCACATGTTTAATACTTAATGTTGCCTATTATTATCATTACCACTATATGTTAGGTCAATGAATGCAAAAGCATAGGAGATAACCATGCTAAAAATCAGACCTATATTTTAAGTAGCTTAAGATTTTTAGCTTGGTGCTGAAACTTCATGATTCAGAGATCACTGCAAGAACCGTAACCTCTACAAACTGTTCAGTCAACAAGCCACATTCACTGAGAAACTACATAGCACAGAATAATACTGTGCTCCCTTTTTTGCCCACTTCCATCCATCCTCCACACAGTGGCCAGAGTGATCTTTTCAAAGCACAAGACCATCCCCTCCTATTGTTGTATCTTTCCAGTGCCTCCTCATTGCTCAGGAGAAAACCCTAAACCCTTTCCACATTCCACAGGGCTTCACCCAGGTTGGCCCCTGCCCACCTCACTAGCCTTCTTCAAGCAGACAGTTGATGGAGATGTTTTCGTTTTTCTTAAACCTTTTCTTTTTTTTTTTTTTATGCATTTTTTGTCTGGGGCCGGGATTGAACCATCACCTCTGGCATATGGGGCCGGCGCCCTACTCACTGAGCCACAGGCACCGCCCAAATATTCTTTTTTTTTTGCAGTTTTTGGCCAGGACCGAGTTTGAACCCACCATCTCCAGTATATGAGGCTGGCGCCCTACTCCTTGAGCCACAAGCGCCTTTTCTTTTTCTTAATTGAAATAATAAAGCAGTGTGAATAGGATGATTGTTATTGATACATAATAATTATACATACTTATGTGATATTTTGATACATTTAAACATGCATAATGATCAAATAAGTGTAATTAGGATAGGCATCGTTTCAAAATTTTAACATTTGTGTTGGGAACATGTCCAATCATCTTTTCTACCTATGCTCTCTGGGCTCCAGCCACCCAGTCTTCTTCCAGTGTCTTGAACATATCCAGCCCCCTCCTCTTGCAGAGCTTGGCACCTGTGGCTCTCCTCTCTCACCCGGGTTAAATACCTGAATTATGTCCTCTCATGGCACATGCAATACGAGAGAACATCCTCTCTTGGTAAATCTCTTTAATTTTATACTTAAATTACATAATCATTTATACATGTCTATTTCTCCCATTAGACTATAAACTTCATGAGGGCAAGGGCAATGCCACCTGTTTTCTCACCATTGTATTTTAGCACCTCACATGGTGCCTAGCACATAATCGATGTTCAATAACTTGATTGGATAGATGGATAGGTAGATGTCACCCTACAAATTCAATTAGGTGCTTAATAATTACAGTTGAATAATATAGATAAATCTTAGATATTGTCTCTACCTTGAAGCTGCTTATGCTCTAAAATCCAAGAAAAGACATATAGGAAATGACTGGAAAATGATCTTACAAAGCCACCCACTGGCAAGTACAGATTAAGAAAGCAGGGCAGAGGGAGCAACGTGGCCCTGAGAGACACTGAGAAAATTAGGTGGCCTGTAGCTCAGTGGGTACTATGCCAGCCACATACCGAGGTTGGCATGTTGGAACCTAGCCGGGGCCTGCCAAAATAACAATGACAACTGCAACAAAAAAATAGCCGGGCATGCTCAGCACCTGTGGCTCAATGGGCTAAGGCGCCAGCCACGTACATCTGAACTGGCGGGTTCGAATCCTGCCCGGGCCCGCCAAACAACAATGACGGCTGCAACCAAAAAATGGCCGGGCGTTGTGGCAGGCACCTGTAGTCCCAGCTACTCCAGAGGCGGAGGCAAGAGACTCGCTTGAGCCCAGGAATTAGAGGTTGCTGTGAGCTGTGATGCCATGGCACTCTATCCAGGGTGACAGCTTGAGGCTCTGTCTCAAAAACAAACAAACAAAAAAACAAAAAAACATAGCTGGGCATTGTGGCAGGTGCCTGTAGTCCCAGCTACTTGGGAGGCTGAGGCAAGAGAATCACTTGAGCCCAAGAGTTTGAGGTTGCTGTGAGCTATGACGCCACGGGACTCTACCAAGGGAGATACAGTGAGACTCTGTGTCAAAAAAAAGAAATTAAATAATTAAATAAATAAATAAACAAATGAAAGAAAATTAGTCAGGTGCTGCACACTCTCAAAGGACTTCCAGATAATTACGGCTTTTATTAAGCTTTGTTAACCACTACCTTGGAAGAAAAAAAGGAAAATGTTTTGGGAGGAAGAAAGACGGACCTTCCAGTTGGCACATTCATAGGAGATGGAAAGATATGATATTTGGCTGGAGAAGTAGACTAAATAAATGAGGGGTGGATCAAGCATCCAGTGATGGAGATGTTTTAGTTTTTCCTAAATGATAACTGGAATGATAAAACATTGTGAATAAGATAGTTTATTGATATACAGTAATTGTACATATTTATGAGGTACATGAGATATTTTGATACATGTATACTATGCATGATGATCAAATTGGGGTAATTAGGATATCCATCATTTAAAAAATTCATCATTTGTGTTGGGAACATATCAAATCATTTCTTCTTCTTCTTTTTTTTTTTTTAGAGACAGAGTCTCATTGTGTCACCCTCGGTAGAGTGCCGTGGCGTCACAGCTCATAGCAACCTCCAACTCTTGGACTTTGGCGATTCTCTTGCCTCAGCCTCCTGAGTACAGGAGCCACCCATATATAATTTTTCTTCTAACTATTTTGAAATATGTAGTAAGTTATTGTTAACTATAATCACTGTACTGTGCTCTTGAGCAGTAGAACTTACTCCTCCTGTGTGTTTGCACCCATTACCCAGACTCTCTTCATCCCCTCCATAACCCTTCCCAGCCTCTGCTGACCATCATTCTACTTCCTACCTTCATGGTATCAACTTTTTCAGCTCTTACATATGAGTTAGAACATGTGACATTTGTCTTTATGTGTCTGGTTTATTTCACATAACATAATGACCGCCAGTTCCATCCATGTTGCTCTAAATGACAAAATTTCATTGTTTTTTATAGCTGAATAGTATTCAATTGTGTCTATATACCACCTTTTCTTTATCCATTAATCCCCTGATGGACACTTAGATTGGTTCCATATCTTGGCTATTTGAGACCAGTGCTGCGATAAACATGTTGGTGCAGGCATCCTTTTGACATACTGGCTTTGTTTCCTTTGGATAAATACCCAGTAGTGAGGTTACTAGATTGTGTGGTAGTTCTATTTTTACTTTTCTGAGAAACCTCCATACTATTTTCCATAATGACTATACTAATTTACATTTCTTTCTTTCATTCTTTCTTGTTTTTTTTTTTGAGATAGAGTCTCACTTTGTTGCCCTGTGTAGAGTGCTGTGAAGTCACAGCTCACAGCAACCTCCACCTCTTGGGCTTAGGCAATTCTCTTGCCTCAGCCTCCCAAGTAGCTGAGATTACAGGCGCCCACCACAACGCCCGGCTATTTTTTGTTGCAGTTTGGCTGGGGCAGGGTTCAAACCTGCCACCCTCGGTATATGGAGCCAGCGCCCTACTCACTGAGCCACAGGCACCGCCCTATACTAATTTACATTTTCACCAACAGTGTATGAGTTCCTTTTTCTCTGCATCGTCATCAGCATTTGCTATATTTTTGTATTTTTGATAATAGCTGTTCCAACTGGGGTGAGATGTAATCTCATTATAGTTTTCATTTGTATTTCCTTGATGATTAGTAATGTTGAGCATTTCCTCATAACCTCTTGGCCATTTGTATGTCTTGTTTTGAGAAATGGCTATTTAGATCCTTTGCCCACTTTTCAATGGGAATATTTGTTTTTATTCTGTTGAGTTTTAATTTCTTCTGGACAGTAGTACTTTGTTGGATGAGTAGTTTGCAAATAGTTTCTCTCATCCTGCAGTCATCTCTTCACTTGGTTGATTGCTGGACAGAGCTTTTTAGTTTAATATAGTCTCAGTTTTCTATTTTTGTTTTTATTGACTTAGCCATAAATTCTTTGCCTAAACCAATATCCTAAAATATTTCTCCTCTGTTTTCTTACAGTAGTATTATAGTTTGGGGTCTTACATTTAAGTCTTTAACTCATTTTGAATTGAGGGATAGGGGCCTAATTATATTCCTCTGCGTATGGATATCCAGGTTTCTTAGGACCATTTATTGAAAATGGTATCCTTGGCTCGGCGCCTGTGCCTCAACGGGCTAAGGTGCCAGCCACATACACCTGAGCTGGCGGGTTCGAATCCAACCCGGCCCGCCAAACAACAATGACGGCTGCAACCAAAAAATGGCCGGGCATTGTGGCGGGCACCTGTAGTCCCAGCTACTTGGGAGGCGGAGGCAAGAGACTCGCTTGAGCCCAGGAATTGGAGGTTGCTGTGAGCTGTGA
>CAUYRH010018008.1:0-35029 GCA_963574655.1 Perodicticus potto
CTTCCATTCTTGAGATACTTTGCTAAGAAGAATATGTTCCAGCTCCATCCATGTAAACACAAAAGAGGTAAAGTCTCCATCTTTCTTTAAGGCTGCATAGTATTCCATGGTATACATGTACCACAAATTATTAATCCATTCGTGGGTCGATGGGCACTTGGGCTTCATAATCAGGGAACTTTAAATGAAGACTTCCTCTATCTTAAAGGGCTGCTAGACTCCTTGTCACATGCTAATAGACCTGGGATAAGATTATTTGAAGCGCAATATCTATCTCTCTCTGTTTACCCTCCATCTACCCATACCCCTGGCAGCCACTTACTACACCTATACTTTCCAGTTTCGCTCTCCTGTCCCTTTTAAAAGGCATCTTTAAAAGCCACTGACTATCACTGGGACTTTGGGTTATCATTCTTGTGGTTCCCGCCATGTTCATGGTGTTTGGAAATAAATCTTTCTCTTTTTTTTTTTTTTTTTGAGACAGAGCCTCAAGCTGTCACCCTGGATAGAGTGCTGTGGCATCACAGCTCACAGCAACCTCGAATTCCTGGGCTCAAGCGAGTCTCCTGCCTCCGCCTCCCAAGTAGCTGGGACTACAGGCGCTCGCCACAACGCCCGGCCATTTTTTTTGGTTGCAGCCGTCATTGTTGTTTGGCGGGCCCGGGCTGGATTCGAACCCGCCAGGTCAGGTGTACATGGCTGGCGCCTTAGCCCGTTGAGCCACAGGCGCTGAGCCAAATCTTTCTCTTATTAATCTACCATAACTGTGAGTTGATCTTTTCAGAGAACCAACCTAGGGGGAAAGGGCAATTTCCCTGAGACCCCAACACCTTCTTTAGACAAAATGACACAGAAAGACAAGTGACAAAACAAAAACAAGCAATAGCAATGACAGTGACTAGAATTTATTTCTGAGATGAGATGGAATCAAATGATATGAATATTCATACATCACAAAGTACCAAAAAAAAAAAAAAAATAGATACTAATACCAGAGTCACTTATAAGACTAGTCACCAACAAAAACGTTTCTCTCATCAGTCTTAAATATGGAAAGGACAAAGCTGTTTTACCATCTGCTCAACTGGAGCCCACAGAGAGGAACACTGGGAGGCTGATTTTTAAGTAAAATATCTCACCATTTGCCGGCTAGTGTCCAGGTTCCAATCTTCCTGCTGTGGCTTTTGAGAAAGTAGAGTGGCTTTGGATCATGGGCAAAACCTGCCTTTTTCCCTTTGGTTGGTTTGTTTAAAGATCAACTCACAATTATGATAGATTTTTTTTTTTTTTTTGAGACAGAGTCTCATTATGTCACCTTTGGTAGAGTGCTGTGGCGTCACAGCTCACAGCTACCTCAAACTCTTGGGCTTAAACGATTCTCTTGCCTCAGCCTCCCTTGTAGGTGGGACTACAGGTGCCTGCCACAACACCTGGCTATTTTTTAATTTGTTTTGTTTGTTTGTTTAGCAGGCTCCGGCATGGTACATGTGGCCAGTGCCCTAACCACTAAGCTACTATGGATGCTGAGCCACAATTATGATAGATTAATAAAAGAAAGGTTTATGGGGGGAATCACAAGAATGATTACCCAAAGTCTCAGTGATGGTCAGAGACTTTTTTTTTTGGTAGAGACAGAGTCTCACTTATTAACCCTCGGTAGAGTGCCGTGGCATCACAGCTCACAGCAACCTCCAACTCCTGGGTTTAGGCAATTCTCTTGCCTCAGCCTCCCAAGTAGCTGGGACTACAGGTGCCCTCCACAATGCCTGGCTATTTTTTTGTTGCAGTTTGGCCAGGGCTGGGTTTGAACCTGCCACCCTCTGTATATGGAGCCAGTGCCCTACTCACTGAGCCACAGGTGCCTCCAGATGGTCAGAGACTTTTAAAGATACCTTTTAGAAGGGAGGGGGGAAAGGGTGGAGAGTATACCTGTAGCAAGTGCTTGCTGGGGTAATGTGTGTAGATGGACAGAAACAGATTGATTTGTAGATTAACCTGAGAGACAGGTCTTCTACTTCAAATGACCTTAGGGCAAGGTCTATTAGCATACAATAAGGAAGTCAGCAGCCCTTTCTGATTCTAAATCAGGTTACTCAGGTTTTGGGGAGGAGGGTTGTTTGTTTGAGATAGTCTCACTTTGTCACTCTTGGTAGAGTGCTGTGGAGTCATAGCTCACAGCACCTTTAAACTGTTGGGCTTTAGCGATCCTCTTGCCTCAACCTTCAGAGTAGCTGGAACTACAGGCACCTGCCACAATGCCTGGCTATTTTTAGAGATGGGGGGTCTCACTCTGGCTCAGGCTGATCTCGAACCTGTGAACTTAGGCAATCCACCCACCTCGGCCTCCCAAGTGCTAGGATTATAGGCGTGAGCCACTGTGCCGGGCCCCTCAAAATATTCTTTATACCAAGAAATCATATTTTGGGGTGAAATTTCCTTAGCTCCTTCAGTAGTCAGTTTTTATAGTGAAATAATAGAAAAATTAGTAACTCATAGTTTTTCAATGAGGTATAAAATTTCTCTGCCTGTTTTCTTTTTCTTGCCAGCACCCCATCAACCACGCGGATTTCACTTTCCACAAACCATTCAGGAACCCAACTGACCAAAAGGAAATGCAAATTCTCTTTACTTTTCCCCAGCTCCTTTGTTTTTTAGTATTGCAGGAAGACAGGCCCAATGGAGAGAAAGAGCACCCAAACACCATGTTTGTAAGAGGAAAGGCTTTATTCACTGGCCAGGAGCTTATGGCAGAGTGGAGTTCCAAAGGCCACGCTCCCCGACTGGCTTGGTCTTTCCCTTTTTAGCTACAGTCAAAAAGTTCCAACCCATAGGTACCTTTTTCATTGGCCAGTTTGAATCAAGTAGGAGATGCTAGTTCAGCCCCTACAGAACTACAGGATTTCACAGAACTGGAAATTTCCAAGTTCCAGGAAGTTAAGTTTACAAATTCCCAAGAGCTGAGTCACCATGGAGAGGACCCTGCAGGTGTATCCTTGTGGTCTCCTGGAGAAGACCTGTCCTCCTAGACCTCACCCTTCTCAGGTATCCTCTCTCATTAGAATTTGTTCCTTTTCTCATTAGTACAGTGGTGAATAAAAAAAAAATAAAAAGGTAAAGGGGAAAAAAATTATTCCTTTAAGCTTCAAGTGATTCCTAAGTGTCCAGGGTGGATGAGCAGTCAGGCCTCAGGATTGAACACACCTAGAAAAATGTCTGTTTTCAACCTTGCCTGAGGAATAACAGACACAGCAAGGCTGGGCATAGTGGCTCATGCCTATAATCCTAGCACATCCTAGCACTTTGAGAGGCCAAAGTGGGTAGATTGCCTGAGCTCATAAATTTGAGATCAGCCTGAGACAGAGCAAGACCCTGTCTCTAAAAATAGCTGGGCATTGTGGCAGGCACCTGCAGGCCCAGCTACTTGGAAGGCTAAGGCAAGAGATCATTTGAGCCAAGAGTTTGAGGTTGCTGTGAACTATGACACCACAGGACTCTCTGAGGGCAACAAAGTGAGACTCTGTCTTAAAAAAAAAAAAAAAAAGACACAGCTTTCACATTCACAATACCTTGTGAATATGGCTGAAATTACTCTTTTTATTGTTTTTCCCCTTAAGTTCAGCTACCAGCTGGACCTCAGAGCTCATATTCTTTCTTTCTATGGGATGCCATGTCATTCTCTTGCTCCTTTCTCTTTCTCCCACCCCCCATCTTCCCTTCTTTCACTCCCTGCTCTCTGCTCCCCTCTCATCTCTTCTGCCCACTCTCACTAGTCCCTACACCCAAAACTGGAGCCTTCTTTTTGCCAAGGCAGGCCTACTGTCTGATCTTCCCTTTGATTAAAAACACTGGGGAAACTCGAGGCTCTAGCCCCTTTGTCCCCATACCTGCGGACAACCTACTGACCAGTTAACCCCAATCAAGTTCCACCTCTTCCCTGAAACACGCTCTGTTGTAGCCCCACCTATACAAGCTCTCACCAGAGCAACTCTGAAGGAACCCTTTCCATCTAGGATATTGGAGCCTCCCCACCCCCTGAGAAATTTCCAGGAACTCAGGGACTGCTCCTTTCCATCAGCTTTTCCACTTGCCTCAGTGACAGACATCTTTTTCTATATGGAACCTCTACTTATCCGTGCTTCCCAACAAACTGGACTGGCACCTACACTCTTTCCTACTTTCCCCTAATACTCCCCAAACTCTCTCCCAATGTACTCCCAAACCTGCACAGTCCTACTGTTGCAGGAAGACAAGGCCCAACAGAGAGAAAGAGCACCCAAACACCACGTTTATAAGAGGAAGGGCTTTATTCACCAGCCGGGAGAAGAATTCCAAATGGCCACACTCTCCAGCTGGCTTGGTCTTTCTCTTTTTATCAACAGTCAAAAAGTTCTACCCCACAGGTACCCTTCTTATTGGCCAGTTTGAATGAAAAGGGAGATGCTAGTCTAGCCCCTACAGAACTACAGGATTCCACAGAACTGGAAATTTCCAAGTTCCAGGAAGTTAAGTTTACAAATTCCCAAGAGCTGAGTCACCATGGAGAGGACCCTGCAGGTGTATCCTTGTGGTCTCCTGGAGAAGACCTGTTCTCCTAGACCTCACCCTTCTCGGGTATCCTCTCTCATCACTGTTGCAGGAAAACGGCAAATTTAAACAGACAGACACTTACACCAACAATATAGAGGAAGGAACCTTTAATTACTGGGGAGAACTCAGGCGCCTCAAGGCCTGAAATGCTGACGTCCAGGGAACAGTTTTTTTCCAAAAGTTTTTACACCTTTTTTTCCCCTTCAGTTCAATATCAGCAACATAGTTATGGCTATGGATGTTAGAAACCAGGGTATTGTTATTAGTTACAGTCTTTTTTTCTTTTGCTTTTCAAGGTTATTTTAGCTCAGTGTAAAGTTTGTTCTTATCTTCAGAGGAGTTCTTCTGCAGATGCCTGCTGCCTTCTCAGGATCACTAAGAAGCATAAGATTTATTTCTCCTTCCTCACTACTAACACCAGATTCATCGCACTGAGGACAACTATGACCCTACTCAGCCAGAAGCAGTTTCAGAAGATTGATCATCAACCCCATCACGAGAGTTGGTAATGTTGGTAGGTTGAACTTAGCCCCATACCTCCCCCTACAAAAAACCACAAAGGATCTAGCTAGCCCCTCCCCAAGCACTCCCTTCACAAGACCCCTAGCCCATCAGAATCCCCAGGCCAGTAGTAAATTTTTCCACTTGCTATGGCCCAGTATAAAAACTGTCCAAATCATGCTTGGTGTAGACGCCATCCTTGGCTCTGCCCAGGCAGGTTTTCTTTGCTTTCATTAAACCTGGCCTGAACCTCTCCACTCGCCAGTCTCATCTCTGGGTACATGCCACCGACCTTTCAGTATCGCTCACCCCTTCTTCCTTCTTTTGACCACAGGCAAGTTAGGGGCGTTTAACCCGGGACAGATCCGGGAGACGGGGGCGGAGGGGCACTGGGACTTCACACCCAGAACCTTCAACTTCACAACAAACTTTTTGTAGGGGCCAACGGACATCGGGCAGCAGAGCTCAAAGCAGGGCCAGAAGGTGCAGTGGGGTCCACAGAGATTATTCCGGTTCAGGGGCAGGATGGTGTCATAGTCACAGCACTGCTCCCAGGGGTTGTAGATTTGGTTCCCACACCTGGGTGCTGGCTGGCACAGCCACAGTCCTGAGCTGATAGGAGCGTCTGGGACAGACATTGCTGCTGAGTGTCCAAAGGGGAACAGAAACTCAGTTCCCAGCCTTTGTTCCCAAAGGCACCTCCTCCCTCCTCATTCTTCCCTATCCTTGCCCTTACCTGTGGCTCCTGTTGACCACTGGAGGATGAAGATGGTCGTGCAGCAGACACGGACTGTGGGGAAAAGAAGAAAGGCTGAGAATGTGAAGAGTCCGGGAGAAGGGTAGGGCTGGGTTGTTTAAAAGTGAGGATTATTCTGGGGCCCTGCTGACACAGGCTCCGTTCAGGCAGGCCCTGGGCAGACTGCTTAGTCACCCCGTGAGGTGATCAGGAGGGAAAGAGGTTAGAATGAAGATAGAGACAGGAAGGAATGAGTCAGGTTGAGGTTTGGGAGCCACATGGCAGATGGGATGAGATGATAGTTGACTTTGGGGTCTTCCTTATACCAGTGCTGCATTGTGGCATCTTCACTCCTGAGGACTCTATGGAAGGAGACAGGTAAAGGGCTGGCACTTTTATCCATAGAAAACTGGGCGTGGATAATCCCACATCCAGTTTCGAAACCAAGGACATTCTTTGAGAATCACATAAGCTTAGCATCTTTAGGAGGCGCCTGGGTGGTGCGAGTGACTACAAAGCTCAACACTGCAGATTGATTTGTTGCTTCCTTTGGACTTGGAGGGAGCTCCAGATCTCAGGGTGAATGAACCAGGTTGCTACTACTTCATGTTGGGCTTCTAAGAATTTTCTGCACCAACCACTGATGAGCAGAAAGTGGCCAGCTAAGTTCTAATCAGAAAGAATTTGGCTACTTCCCATCTGGTTTCAAGTCCCTCCTTCCCAGTCCTTGCTTCTGCTCTATTGCCCAAGCACCTTGTCTCTGGAAATGTCAATGTGACCCTCAAACTACTTTTTTTTGTTTCATTCTGGAGTCATCAGAGTTGTGGTGTGGTATGGAAACCTCACAAAGGGCCAGGCATGCTGGCTCACACCTGTAACCCTAGCAATTTTGGAGGCCAAGGTGGAAGATCACCTGAGGCCAGAAGTTTGAGACCAGCCCAGCCCCTTTTTTCTTGTTTCTAATCTTAAAGAAAGATCTTTCAGGTGGGGCCTGTGGCTCAAAGGAGTCGGGCGCTGGCCCCATATGCCGGAGGTGGGTTCAAACCCAGCCCTGGCCAAAAACTGCAAAAAAAAAAAAAAAAAAGATCTTTCTTCTTTCACTATGAAATTCACAGCCTCAAGTAGAAGACACAGAAATAAACAAATTATACAAATAATATGTTATTTTAATTAATGATAAGTGCAACACCAGGTGGCATAAGACATAGTAATGTGTAGAATTTTGTCACAGAAGGAGAAAATGTCTCAGAGAATCTGAGTACTCAATAATTTATAGGAGTAGAAAATCTAGGAAGGTGATAGGTTCTTCAGTAGGGATCCTCCAGCAGGGATCCTAATTTCCTTTCATGGTGGTTCTGAACAACAATGAGATAGGAAAACCTCCAGAAAGGCAGAAGCTAAAGAAATCAGATGGTTAACCAAGGAACTAGATCTGTTACCACAAAGTAAATCATCCATTTCACACCTATTACCACAGGGCATGGTTTTTTCCTCTGACTTTGCTGTAAGTACGATTTATCTATTTTTACTTTTTGACCTGTACTTTGGGGAAAGTACAGTCTGCAAGAAGTCTGCAAATCCAGTGTCATGAAGCTTTCTCCCTGTTTTCCTCTGGGAGTTTTATAGTTTTAACTCTTGCATTTAGGCCTTTGACCCATTTTTTAAATTAATTTTTGTATATGGTAAGAGATAGGGTGTTCAACTTTATTCTTTTGAAAATGGATATCCAGTTTTCCCACTACCTTTTGTTGCAAAGACTGTCCTTATTAAAAATCATTTGACCAGCCTTCCTTTCATCCAAAGATGATATCTTCTAGTAATTCACCAAAAGGGAAAGAGGAGAGGCACCCAACACATGTTCTCTAGGCCTTTTAGAAAACATAGAGCTGTTCCTTTGGCCAGATACGTGGGAATCTACAAGAAAGGTGATTCTGTAGACATCAAAGGAATGGGTGCTGTTCAAAAAGGCGTGCCTTATAGAGGTTACCCTGGCAAAACTGGAAGAGACTACAGGGTTCCTCAGCTTGCTGTTGGCACTGCCATAAACAAAAAAGTTAAGGGCAAGATTCTTGCCAAGAGAATTAACATGCGTATTGAGCATATCAAGCACTCTAAGAGGCGACATATCTTCCTGAAATGGATGAAGAAAAATGATTGAAAAGAAGGAAGCCAAAGAAAAAGGTGTCTGGGCTTATCTGAAGTTCCCCCTGCTCCACCCAGAGAAGTACTCATTGGTTGCTTAAGAGTATGTTAAACATATCTTGTTTAATGTCCACATACTTGTGAATTTTTTGTCACTGATTTCCAGCTTTATTCCATTATGGTCAGAGAGGACACTTTTTCTAAGTGCAATGTTTTTAAATGTCTTGAGACTTGTCTTATGACTTACTATATTGTCTCTCCTGGTAAATATTTTGTGTGCACTTGAGAAGAATGTGTGTTCTGTTGTTGTTAGATGGAGTGTTCTATATATATCTATTAGATATAATTGGTTTTGAGTGCTATTTAAGTCTTCTAATTCCTTATTGATCATCTATGTAGTTCAGGGGTCCTCAAACTATGGCCCGCCGAGGACATTTATTTGGCCCGCCAGGTGTTTTTGGCACCGGTGCCTGACCTGCTTAACAGCCGACTCGTCTCGGGCCGCAGTGCACATGTGTGGAATGTGTGCTGCACTCTCCAACTCCCCTCCTTCTCTCTGTCTCTTGACTCCTCCTCTCAGTCTCGGGTGAGACTGAAACTCCTGATCGGCTGAGTCACAAGCTTGCCTGTGCAGAGCCTGCTGCTGCCTGAGGACTGAGGTAAGAACAAGTTAGGATTGGTTTTTTTTTTTTGAAGTTAGGAGGTCTATTTTTTTTTTATTTTGCAGTTAGTAGGGCCTTTTTATGCAGTTAAGGGGGACCTTCTTTTCCTGAAGTTAGGGGGTCTTTTTTTTTCCCAGATAGGGGCGCCTTTTTTTTTTCATTTTAAATACTGTATTTGTATTTGTTCCCCTTTTTTTTTACCGTTTTTGTCCGGGGCTCAGTTTAAACCCACCACCTCCTGCATATGGGGCCAGCACCCTACTCTTTTGAGCCACAGGCGCTGCCCCCATTTTATTGTTTTACTTCAAAATAAGATATGTGCAGTGTGCATAGGAATTTGTTCATAGTTTTTTTTTCAACTATAGTCCGGCCCTCAAATGGTCTGAGGGACAGTGAACTGGCCCCCTGTTTAAAAACTCTGAGGACCTCTAATGTAGTTGTTCCAGGGTGTGGGTGTCTCCAACTGTTATTGTACTTTTCCCTTTGATTCTGTCAATTTTTGCTTCTTGTATTTTAGGGATAGATAAGTTTGCTTTTACAAGTGCTATATATTCTTGATATGTCAATATATATTGTCCATTTTCTCTTGTTATAAATTTTTTTTTTGGAGACAGAGTCTCAAACTGTCACTCTGGGTAGAGTGCTGTGGCGTCACATCTCACAGTAACCTCAAACTCTTGGGCTTGAACAATTCTTTTGCCTCAGCCTCCCAAGTAATTGGGACTACAGGCACCCACCACAATGCCCAGCTATTTTTTTTTTGTTGCAGTTGTCATTGTTGTTTAGCAGGCCCAGTCAGGGTTCAAACCTGCCAGCCTCAGGGTATATGACCAACGTCCTACCCATTGAGCTACAGGCACCGCCTCTTGTTACAATTATGGACTCGAAGTCTGATAGAGTCAAATAGAACTGACCTGCCCAGGAAGAAATGAGTACATGACCGGGCACAGTGGCTCATACCTGTGAGCCCAGCAGAATGGGAGGCTGAAGCAGGTGGATTGCCTGAGCTCACAGGTTCAAGACCAGCCTGAGCCAGAGCAAGATCTCATCTCTAAAAAATAGCTGGGCTTTGTGGCAGGTGCCTGTAGTCCCAGCTACTCTAGAGGCTGAGGTAAGAGAATTGCTTGAGCCCAAGAGTTTGAGGTTGCTGTGAGCTCTGATGCCACGGCAGTCCCACCGAAGGCAAAAGAATTAGGCTCTGTCTAATAGACCAGGAGTCAGTGAAAAGGAATGCTTAAGATAAAGGGTTTGTTAATAGGAGACAAACCACTGGACTTAAGCTCAGGTGCAAGTGGTTTATTGTGTATATTGAGGACCTGTAAGTGTTTCTTACAGAGTCTTACTCCTGTTAATGAGTTACAAAGGCTAAGGGGGGAGGGGGGACATGATGAGGCATGTCTGATCTTCTTTCTCATGGCTAACAACTCAGTTTTAGGGCAACCCCTTGCCCAAGAGGGTGTCTAGTCAGCAGCCGACTAGGTAGGTTGGGATAATTTTTACTCAGCTTCTAATGTGCAATTTTTAAAGGAGAAGTTTTAATGAAGTGTCTAAAAGGACCATTTGGGGAAGTATTAAAGAAAAATGGAATGGCTTGGCACCTATAGCTCAGTGGCTAGGGCACCAGCCACATACTGACGGGTTCGAATCCAGCCGAGGCCTGCCAAACAACAATGACACCTACAACCAAAAAAATAGCCAGGCGTTGTGGTGGGGCGCCTGTAGTCCCAGCTACTTGGGAGGCTGAGGCTTAAGTCCAAGAGTTGGAGGTTGCTATGAGCTGTGATACCACAGCACCCTATCCAGGGCAACATAGTGAGACTCTGAAAAAAAAAAAAAGAAGTTTATATACAAAAGAATGGGATTTCTTCATCCGTGATCTTGGGAAAAGCTGTCTACTGCATGAAGTCATCTGCTTCAGGGGCCTGGAAACTGGCCCTGAAAATCTTTACTTTCAGACCACCTGTGGGGGTCCCCCTCTAGTTGTCAGTGTAGTCTGACATGGCTTATAGGAATCTGGGAGGATTTCTTTTTCTTTTTCATGACAGTATAGGGGGTTAACAGCACTTTATAAGGATGTCTCCAGCAAGGTGACAGCATGTGTTTTCTTCTAAGGACCTTGATGGACATATATGTGATCTCTTGGTCAAACAGTATGACAAGGCCTGTCAGCTGGTGGAGTCTGTATTCTATTCATCTGTTTCATGATGTGCTTCAAGCATATTAGTTAGCATCTCTACGTAGCTAGTCATGGTTTAGGATGACAAAACATTGTTTTAAAAGGCGTTAAACCATGTTTTCTAATTGGAGTATTCTAGATTTTTTTAAGGGCCAAAGGTAATGCTTCTGGCTATTTAAGTCCAGTATTTTGATCGACTTTCAAAATCATTTTTATTTTTAGATTTTCACATTCTCTTTGTGCTGAGGATTGGGGATGACATGGGGTATAAAATTTAAATATATATCCTAGAGTCTTTGTAAGCAAGTGGTTTAAAATGAATCCTCCGCTTTGACTCAATCCATAAAGGAATTTTTCTTTTTTTTATTGTTGGGGATTCATTGAGGGGATTTTTCTTTCTTTTTTGAGACAGATTCTCACTATGTCACCCTCAGTAGAGCGCTGTGGTATCACAGCTCACAGCAACCTCAAACTCTTGGGCTTAAGTGATTCTCTTGCCTCAGCCTTCCTTGTAGCTGGGAATACCAGCACCTGCCACAACGCCTGGCTATTTTTAGAGACAGGGTCTCGCTCTTGCTCAGGTTGGTCTCAAACCATGAGCTCAGGCAGTCCACTCGCTTTGGCTTCCCAGAGTGCTGGGATTACAAGCGTGAGCCACTGCGCTAAGGGCTAAGTTCAGCAGCTCGTGCTGATTTTATAGTAGGCAGGGTATATATCTTTAGGGTTTAATGTGAGGAAATTACAGTATAGCTAGTTATATTATTTTTGAAATCCTGTTTATAAGAGTCGTCACAAAAGAGAAATAAGTCTGGGTCGTTATAGGACTGTCTGAGAGATCTTGTGGTTTTTGAAATTGTAAACTGCATCAACAGCTATAACTATATCAAACTCGATATATAAACTATATCAAGGCAATCATATGAGATGAAATGGGGATGTTCATTATCAGGAAGAGGTAGGAGTGTAGCTGTATTTAAAATGTTGCTATGGTGTGAAATGATGGAGGGATTGTTTATGGAGGGGGCTGTTTTGTGTAATAGAGAGATGCTGTTGTGTAATAGAGAGGCGGCTTGTTTACGGAGGGGTCTGTTGTGTAATAGAGAGATGCTGTGTTTTGTGGACTTGTGTGAGAGCAGCCACAGTAAGGGGAACACAGAGATGAATAGGGGAACGTAATGTAAGGGTGGTGGCTTTGGTAATTAGGGTGGCAGCTGCTGCCATTTCGAGTAGGCATGGGAATATACCTGCAGGTACAGGATTTAATTGGTACAGAAAATACATTATAGGGCAGATCTGAGAGGAAAGGGGGATAAAATATCAGTAGCAATTTCATTGTTTTCATGGCAATATAAACGGAAAGGTTTATTAAAATGAGGTAAGTACAGGTAATTAGGTGATGATTTAATGAGGACAGCAAAATTACAAATTTATTGGCAGCAATAGCCACTTGTTTCTAGAAACTTACATAGTTCTTTTTTAGTTTGGGAAGAGAAACGGACAAAATTGACTAAAGACATTTTGGGGAAGCTGGGCGCGTGGTGGTTCACACCTGTAATTTAGCACTTTGGGAGGCCCAGGTGGGTAGATTGACTGACTCATGAGTTCAAGACAAGCCTGAGCCAAAGCAAGACCTTGTCTCTAAAAATAACCAGGTGTGGCGGGCGCCTGTAGTCCCCGCTACTCGGGAGGCTAAGGCAAGAGAATTGCTTGAGCCAAAAAGTTTGAAGTTGCTTTGAGCTGTGATGCCACTGCACTCTACTGAGGGTGACAAAGTGAGACTCTGTCTCCAAAAAAACAATAACAAAAAAACCCCCAACAAAACAAAAGACATTTTGGGGAGAGTTTTTGAGTGCCTTGAGATATTTTATGTTCTAAGTAACAGTTGTCTGTACTCACTAGAGTTTAGAGGTAGAGGCTTCATGGTGTTTTTCGATTAAAGTTCTCAAAAGAATGAGAGAGCTTAAGAGGGTATTTTGTTTTAGTTGGATTATAGAATAAAAGCTTATTAATGTACTAAATAAAAGTGGATTTCTGGGTAAAAGTTATAGAGTTTAAATCAGTTTAGATATTGAGAGAATATTGAAGGAGAGTTATAATTTTTTTTAGGTATTCAGATTTAAAATAATAGTTAAACAGAAATTATGAATCAAAGTGTAACAGAATCAAAAAGAAAGTTGAGTAGAAGTTAATTATTGCATTCTTAAAGTTATCTGAACTAAAACCATGAGTTAGTTTTTAGCTCTTTTATTTATTTATTGTTTTTAGAGACAGAGTCTCACTTTATTACCCTCAGTAGAGTGATGTGGCGTCACAGCTCACAGCAACCTCCAGCTCTTGGGCTTAGGGGATTTTCTTGCCTCAGCCTTCTGAGTAGCGGGGACGACAGGCACCTGCCACAACACCTGGCTATTTTTTTGTTGCAGTTTGGCCAGGGCCAGGTTCAAACCCACCACCCTTGGTATATGGAGCTGGTGCCCTACTCACTGAGCTACAGGTACAGTCCTAGTTTTTAGTTTCTTGATAAAATATTTGATTTGAGCATTTATTTAAAATCAATTGATTGGCTTGTCATCTATAGCACAGTGGTTATGGTGCCAGCCACATGTACCCAGGCTGGCGGATTCAAGCCTGGCCTGGGTCTGCTAAACAACAATGACAACTGCAACAAAAACTAACCAGGAGTTGTGGTGGTCGCCTGTAGTCCCAGCTACTGGGGAGGCTGAGGCAAGAGAATCGTTTGAGCCCAGGAATTGGAGGTTGCTGTGAGCTGTGATGCCACGGCACTCTACCCAGGGTGACAGCTTGAGGCTCTGTCTCAAAAAAAAAAAAAACAAAGAAAGAAAGAAACTCACTTCAAAGATAACAATAAAGGCTGGTTAAAAGTTTTAAAAAAGGGCAGTGCCTGTGGCTCAGGGAGTAGGGCGCTGGCCCTATATACTGAGGGTGGCAGGTTCATACCCAGCCCCAGCCAAACTTCAACAACAACAAAAAAAGAAAGTTAAAAAAAATAAAGTCAGTTGATTAGAGGTTTTTTAATATTACTTGGAAGTAAAATATCATATATAAATGACATATATAGATATGTAGATTTAATAGTTTTTACAAAGAATTTTTACTAGCTGGTTTTTAAATATTACTATTTTTTAATTCAGACTTTTAATCTTTGAATTATTTATCTTATTGTTTGGTTTATTTTTGAGACAGAGTTTCACTATGTTACCCTTGGTAGAGTGCTGTTGCGTCACAGCTCACAGCAACCTCAAACTCTTGGGCTTAAGTGATTCTCTTGCCTCAGCCTCCCAAGTAGCAGGGACTATAGGCGCCTGCCACAATGCCCGGCTATTTTTTAATTATAGCTGTCGTTGTTTGGCAGGCCTGGGTCGGGTTCAAACCTGCCAACCCCAGTTATGTGGCCGGTGCCCTAGACACTGAGCTACAGGTGCTGAGCCCTTTTTTTTTTTTTTTTTTGAGACAGAGTCTCACTATGTTGCCCTCTGTAGAGTACGGTAGCAACACAGCTCACAGTAACCTCAAACTCTTGGACTTAAGTGATTCTCTTGCCTCAGCCTCCCAAGGAGCTGGGACTACAGGTGCCCGCTCCAATGTCTGGCTATTTTTTTGTTGTAGTTGTTATTGTTGTTTGGCAGGCCTGGGCTGAGTTCGAACCCGCCAGCCCCCGTGCATGTGGCTGGCACCCTAGCTGCTGAGCTACAGGCACTGAAATTTTTTTTTTTTTTTTTTTGAGACAGAGTCTCAAGCTGTCACTCTGGGTAGAGTGCCATGGCAGCACAACTCACAGCAACCTCAAACTCTTGGGCTTAAGCAGTTCTCTTGCCTCAGCCTCCCAAGTAGCTGGGACTATAGGCACCCAACTCAAGGCTCAGCTATTTTTTTGTTGTTGCAGTTTGGCCAGGGCTGGGTTTAAACCTGCCACCCTTGGTATATGGGGCCAGCGCCCTACCCACTGAGCCACAGGCACCACCAGCCCTTGGTATATGGGTGCTGCCCTGAACCTTTTTCTCTTTTTTTCCTCTCTTTTTCTTTCTTTCTTTTTTTTTTTTTTTTTTGAGACGGAGTCTAGAGTGCTTTACCATCACAGCTCACAGCAACCTCAAACTCCTGGGCTTAAGCAGTTCTTCCTCAGCCTCAAGTAGCTGGGACTACATGCACAAGCCAGAACACCTGGCTATTTTGTTGTTGTTTCAGTTTGGCCGGGGCCAGTTGAACCTGCCACCCTCGCTATATGGGGCTGGCCCCTTACCCACTGAACCACAGGCGCCGCCCAAACTTTTTTATCTTGTAAGTAAAACCAGTAAGCTTTAACCAAGGTTATTGGGTAATTAAAGATATAAGAAGTATCTTAAGAGGTAGAGAACAGTTTTTACAAAATCCACAAAAGAAGGGTATCAGTAGTCATGAACAAGATGTAACTTAAGATTTTGTTCAGTTATATTTTCTAGGATTCTAGCTTTTCAGTTGATTATTTATATATAAGTATTTAAAAGTCTTTTATATTTCTACAGTATATAGAAAAGTAAAAGTTGTATACAGAAGGGAAAAGAACTAATGAATGGTGTAATTTATAAGTATTAAGCCAGAGTAGGTTCATTCTCTGCTCAAGAATTTAACTTAGGGCTGCTGAGATGAAAATATATAATTTTAATTATTAGACTATGAAATAAACTGGCCTGTCATTATTCTTACAGAGACAGTGTTCAAAATATTTTTTTGTTTGTTTTAAATCAGATATTAGCTTTTTAATTCTGTCTAGAGCAGTAGTTCTCAACCTTCCTAATGCCTCCTAATGCCGTGACCCTTTAATATAGTTCCTCATGTTGTGGTGACCCCCAACCATAAAATTATTTTCGTTGCTACTTCATAACTGTAATTTTGCTACTGTTATGAATCATAATGTAAATATCTGATGTGCAGGATGTATTTTCATTGTTACAAAGGGGTTGCAACCCACAGGTTGAGAACTGCTGGTCTAGAGAATCTTTAGGGCTATCCATAACATCTTGTGTTTTTCTTTTAATCTAATTGCTGTATTGGCTCGGCGCCTGTGGCTCAACGGGCTAAGGTGCCAGCCATGTACACCTGAGCTGGCGGGTTCGAATCCAGCCAGGGCCCACCAAACAACAATGATGGCTGCAACCAAAAAATGGCCGGGCGTTGTGACGGGCGCCTGTAGTCCCAGCTACTTGGGAGGTGGAGGCAAGAGACTTGCTTGAGCCCAGGAGCTGGAGGTTGCTGTGAGTTGTGATGCCACAGCACTCTATCCAGGGTGACAGCTTGAGGCTCTGTCAAAAAAAAAAAAAAAATCTAATTGCTGTACTAATAGAAAGTAATTATTTCAAATAAGAGATCTTTGAAAGTTTTAAGAAAATGTAGAAGTCTTTTAATTTAAAGGATCCATCTTTGGCCTTTAATCACATGGTATAACTCAGGAGGGCTGAGGCAAGAGAAGAGCCTGAGCCCAAGAGCGGGAGGTTGCTGTGAGCTGTGATACCACAGCACTCTACCAAAGGCAACAGAGTGAAACTCTGTCTCTAAAAAATAAAATAAAATAAAATAAAAATCACATGGTATATTTATTCTAAAAGTGACTTAATCTAATGCCTCTTTATAAAGGAAGGTGATAATTTTCTAGGGTTAGCTGCCCCTAGAGGTGTTGCAGATGTGGCTGCTGTGCCACAGTTGTGTCATTAGGGGGCAGAAGAGAGAGGCTATGTCTACGCTCAGTGTTCTACCGTGAGAACACTTGAATAATTATTAGTCTGACACGTGAAAAGAAAAAAAAATTTTTTTTTCTAGGGTTAACCTTGAGAGGGCACAAAGAAGGTCCATTACCTCTTCATAGAAAAGGCCATTTTCAAGATTTCCAAAAATTCACTCTAAGAAATAGACTTATGATAGACAATGGCAAAAAGTCACTCTTTAGAGCTTAACAAGTTTGGTACATACAGTGTGCTGCTGAGAATCTTATCTGTCCTGCTCAAACTCCCAGTCTTTCCAGACTTGCTACCTGATATGTTCCTAACAAAACACATTCCTGCCCCCGCCCCCCAGCCACATGGCAGAGACTAAGGAGAGAATTCCCACTCAGTCATAAGTCAAGGGCAGAGACATAAAAACAGGACTAGAGGGAAACCACATACGGTTTTTAGAACAGTGTAACTGGCTAGTATGCAGGGCTGGCTCAAATGCAGGGCTCGTGGGGGAGCTAGACCCAAGTTCTGCCCTATGGTAACCTTTAGATAAATGACACAGAAAGACAAGTGACAAAATGAGAACAAGCAATAACAACAACAAAGCTATTTCTGAGAGGAGATGGAATCAAACAATATGAATATTCATGCACTACAAAGTACCAAAAAATATACCAAAACCAGAGTTGCTCACAAGACTAGTCACCAACAAAACATGTCTCTCATTAATCTTAAATTTGGAGAAGACAAAGATCTTTTACCATCTGCTCAACTGGAGCCCACGGAGAGGAAAACCGAAAGTCCAACTGGTAAGTAAAGTATCTCACCTCACGCCAGCTGGCTGGAGTTCCAATCTTCCTGCTGTGGCTTTTTTGGCAGAGCAGAGTTGCTTTGAGATCCTGGCAACTACATGAAACTGGAGGGGTCACGGAAAACCTGCCCTTTCCCCTTGATTGGTTCACTGAAAGATCAACTCAGAATTACAGCAGATTAATAAGAGAAAGGTTTATTTCCAAATGCCACGTGCATTGGGTGAACCACAAGAATGATTACCCAGTGTCTCAGTGATGGTTAAAGACCTTTATAGATGCCTTTTTGAAGAGGGGGGGAGAATGTGGAAAGTACAGGTGCAGCAAGTGGTTGCCGGTGGCGGGGGGGGGGGGGATGTACAGATGAGGGGAAACAGAATGACTCATAAATTAACCTGAGAGACAAGCACTGTGTTTTAAATGATTTGGGGCCAGATCTGCTAGCATGCAGAAAAGGAAGTCAGCAGGCCTTTTTGATTCCCAACCAGGTTAGTTGGGTTTTAGGCAATAGAGGGAAGTCCTCTTCCAATGCTTTCTGATCATGAATGGCTTTTAATTCAAAATGTTCTTTATGTTAAGTAGTCATATTTTGAGGTAAAATTTCCTTAGCTCCTTCAGTGCACAGGGCAGAGGAGGGAACTCAGAGATGGGAGCAGATAGGGGCTGGAGGCCTAAACGCTTCCCCATTCTCATCCTTCTCCCCCACTCCTCTCCTCCTAGAACAAAAGACCGATCTGGCCCTACCCTACGAGATCTGAGAGAAAGACCCTCCCTCACTAGAACCTTCCAACAAGCTGTGGAATCTTCCTCCCCCTACGCCCAGCATAAAACAGGCTGCGACCATGCTCAGTGCAGATACCATCTTTGGCCAGGCAGGTCTCAGTCTCCTTTCATTAAAAGTCGCCTGAACCTCTGCTATCTTGCCTCTAGGTACACCACCAAAACCGCTTTCAGTAGGAGAAAGGTGGAGACAGGGAGGTAGCAGGGAGAGAGAGCTGAGACTTCCAGGAAGGCAGAGCTGCTACAGGGTGGGCTGGGAGGTGGGGCAGGAACTTGGCTGCACACATGAGGCTCAAGGGAACAAGTCAGAGCCAGGGAAGACCCCAGAATGTCAGGGGCCAGTGATGCCCACTATCCCCCAAATTCTCTGGCGAGTTCTCCCCCTCCCTTCCTGGCATCCTTCCCTATGATCCCCCCTGCACCTGGCACAAGAGAGCGAGAGTGGGAAAGACCTGCCACCTCCCTAGAAGAGGATCGAGCACAGCTGTGAGGTATCTCTCTATCAAGGAACTGTCTGCGGTGATCACATTTTCCATATCTAGGTGGGGGGCTCAGAAAATGCCCACTTCACTGAGCACTAGTATATTTTATTTTATTTAACTTTACTTTTTATTTTACTTTTACTTTACTTTACTTTGACAGAGTCTCACTCTGTTTCCCTGGGTGAAGTGCAGTGGGGGTCACAGCTCGCAGCAACCTCAAACTTGTGGGCACAAGAGAGCCTATTGCCTCAATCTCCACGGTAAAGCTGGGACTATAGGACCTGCCACAACACCTGGCTAGTGTTCTCTCTCTTTTTTTTTTCTTTTTTGAGACAGAGCCTCAAGCTGTCACCCTGGGTAGAGTGCTATGGCATCACAGCTCACAGCAACCTCCACTCCCAGGTGCAAGCAATTCTCCTGCCTCCGCCTCCCAAGTAGCTGGGATTACAGGCACCTGCCACAACGCCTGGTTTTTCTTGGGTGCAGCCATCATTGTTTGGCGGGCCCAGGCTGGATTTGAACCCACCAGCTCCAGTGTATGTGGCTAGCGCCTTAGCTGCTTGAGCCACAGGCACTGAGCCTAGTTTTTTCTCTTGAACTCCTGAGCTCAGGCAATCCACCCACTTCGGCCTCCCAGAGTGCTATGATTATAGGCATGAGCCACCATACCTAGCCAGCACTAGTATTTTATTTATTTATTTATTTATTTATTTATTTATTTATTTATTTTATTATTATTATTATTATTATTATTATTTGCAGTTTTTTTTTTTTGGCTGGGCACCGAGCCCTAAATTCAAATTCTTAAAACAGATTCTGCCTCTGGTTAAAGTGATGAAAAATGGTAAGCGTGTACCATTTGTACTCAATGAAATATTTTGTTTCCTCTGAGAGAGAATGTTAGATAATTGCACAACTTCATCTCCCTATCCCTACTGAAAAGTTCAAACTTATGGCCCGACCCCTACGGCTCTTCGGGCCAGAGCGGTGACACCTTATTGGCTGTTCTACCATCCCGACACCTCCCCTAACCGAGTCTATATAAGGTGCCCTTGTCTTTTGCTCTCTCTCTTTTCTCTCCCCCTTTCTCCCTCCATGTGTCTCATCTCTCTCTCTCTTTCTCTCTCTCTCCCCCTTCTCTTCTCTCCTGTCTTCCCCTGTTTCTCTCTCTCTCTCTCTCCCGTCCTCCTTAATGCTGCTCTCCAGCTTCCCCTGCAATGAAGACCTTTCCTACAAGCCTTGGTGTTCTGTGAGGTTTATGCCGGTAGAGTGTCCCCCTTTCATCTGGTGTCAGAAGCGGAATCTAATTAGGGAATGCTCCAAGTTCCTGAGAGCTCCCTATCTTCTTCTCGCACTCCCGGTACTCACCACCATCATCGGCTTGTGTCCAGCCACCAAGGCGCCATAACTAGCATGCAACACCAACCTCATCAAACTCAGTAAGTACCCCTATGGGAGCGAGTTTTCCTAAATCGTGGGCTAGGTTAATTACATTCCTGGCGATTCAGCCATTTCTCCAGGCTTGAATTCCCAATTCCCCTTAACCTTGCGTGGCCTAGCTCAGTGCTTCCATGCCTCGTACGAAAATTCCTGGCACCAGGTCTCAAGCTCTCCTCGGCCCCAAGGTCTGATGCAGATTTAGGTGTAGTGACAACTCTCCTAAGTTGTGTCCTCGTTTTTCTCCGCCAGCAACAAAGCAAGAAAGACGTTCCCACTTTATCCTGGTCCTCACGTGATTCTGCTCACGCTTTATTTCTGCTATGAATCGTCATGGGTGCAAGCTATTCTATCCAGCATAACTCCCCCTCAAGGTACTTATTACGCCACCTGGTAAAATTAGGATTAAACTTAAAGAAAAAAACCAAAGAATTAAACTCTCTACCCAGGTTTGGACACCTTACAAGCTAGACAACCAAAGTATCTAGCCAAGCCATAATTCACTTAATTTTTCTTTAATCCAAAACTTATATAACCATTGTAAGCACCTTGGCAAATGGAGCAAGGTCCCCTACGTTCAAAGCTTCTCCTATCTTAAAATCAAGCCTAATTTATGTTCAGGTAATTCCAAAATTCTTATAGCAAAAAGCTTTTCTGCTCTCTATCCCCCTAAACCTGACCTATTCGAACCAGCAAATAAACCTCCGCCATGCAAATGGCCACCGGTTCTGAAACCGGAGTAATTCCACTTTCGGCTCTGCCATATTCAGCTCCTCCCTCAACCACACAATTGCCTCCACCCTCTGTCCCTCCTACTTCCCCAGCAACCAATCTAAACTCATCTCCTAACTCCTCCCCCCACAACTAGCCCTCAGAGTTCTTCCTGTTGTCTCTCAGTCCACTTCCAGCTGCTCCAAGAAACATTTCTGGACCTCTTTACCAACTCTTCTTCCTCCAGCTCCCCCATATAATTCTACAGTAACGTCCACTACTTATCTCTAACTTCCCTCTGGTCCCCTCACCCAAACCCATTCCCATCGGATTCCAAAATTAAAAAAAAAATAATAACCTTCAACTCTCTCTCACTTCCTAGCCCCGCTCCAGGAAGTAAGTGAAATCAATGATGCAATTTCTGTTTATTCCTTTCCCATAGCTAAACTCACACACCTTAAAGTTAAACTAAGTTCCTTTACTTCTAATCCTTCTCATTTTATTCAAAAGTTCCAATTTATTACTATATCCTATCAACTTACCTAACATTATGTTTTTATTATTTTAGCTAATACCCTAGCCTCTGATGAGCGCAAACGAGTGTGGGAGAGAATGAAAGAGGTAGCAGATCAATTTCGTATGTCAAACAATGAGCATCCTACAAATGACACCGCAGTCCCTAACTCCAACTAAATTAAATTATAATAATAATGCGGGAAAAGAAGTAAAGACATTTTTATTACCCGTATTCTTTGCAGACTTAGAGCTTCTGCCAAAAAAGCTATCAATTATGATAAATTAAGGAAAGTCATACAGAATAAGTCTAAAAATCCTTCAGCATTCCTCCAACACCTTACTGAGGCTTTTATTAAGTATACTAATTAAAATCCTAAAACAATAAGTGGGAAAAACATTCTCATAACTTATCTCTTTAACCAAAGTTACCCTGACATTAAACTTAAACTAAAGTGCTTGGAGCATGGATCCCTGACACCCCAGGCCGTGATCTTAAACACAGCCTTTAAAATAAACATTACAATGTGACTAAGGCCATCATTTCTAACCTGCCTAAGTCAGGAGCCAAAGTCTACTTCATAACTCAACCACCTGGACCATGCTACAAATGCAGTGAAAACCACTGGGTACAATGTTACCCCAATCCTAAGCCCCCACCAGGGCGATGCCTTGTCTACAAAAAAAAGCGCCATTGGAAAGCTGACTGCCCCTTGGCCCAGAGAGGCCATAGGGCCAGCTGACCGCGGCTCCTCCAGCAGACTTGTTAAAGCTTGCCTCTTCCAAAGACTGACGAGACCTGGCTTCTCTCACCCCACGAAGATCATCTCTGCAGAGCCAAGGGTAACCCTGATGGTGACAGGTAAAAATGATTGCCTTTCTTTTAAACGCACAAAAAACTAACTTTTCAGCTTTTAAAAGAGGTCAGTGGTCCTACCTCCCTGTTGCTCACCCCTATTGTCAGAGTAAAAGGTTTTTCCCACCATCCACGTCAAACTCCTTTTTTACACTATATAATTGGCAGTTTCTTGTTTATACATTCCTTTTTAGTGTTGCCTTCCTGTCCAGTTCCCCTCCTGGGACGTGACATACTTTCCAAATTAAGTACCACCCTCACTTTTAATTTTAATTAATAGATGCTGACCCATCTCCTTCTGCCTCACTCTGCTTCGTCCTTTCCCAAACTATCAAAGACCCATCACCCTGATTCATTCCACCAAAACAAGTAAATCCTAACGTTTAAAATACTAAAACCCCCTCAATTACCTCCTACTCTCCACTTCTCGTTAAACTACACCCTCATTGCCAAAAACCTGTTTGCCTTCACATGGACTGACCCTACCTCTCAAACTTCTTTCCAAATTACTTGAACTGTACTCCCCCAAGGATTTCATGACAGCCTCCGCTTATTTAGCCACACATTATTACAAGACCTCCAATCCTACGATCCCTCTCCTTCAACCGTAGTTCAATATATCAATGACTTCCTACTCTATAATCCCACCTTACATAACTCTAAACCAAACACCTGTTCCCTCCTTAACTTCCTTACAGATAGGAAATATTAAGTCTCCCCCTCAAAAATTCAATTATTCCAACAAAAAGTCACCTTAATGTCCTTTTATCTCCAGACTTCAAAGCTATTACCACACATTAAAAAAAGCCTTCTTTGCAACTTTCCCCTCCCCACCACAAAACAAGAGCTCCTCTCTTTTTAAGCATAAATTCCCAACTTTTCTCTAACTTCTCCTTTATATACTACTACTTAAGGTAACCCTCATAAACCTTTCCTAACCTCCATTTCCACTTGTTTTAAATCTCTACAATGTCTTTTAATTTTAAAAGCTCCAGCCCTCCACCTTCCTAATCTTTCTCACCACTTCCTCCTGTATGTCACAACAAACCGTGAATTTACTCTCAGCGTGCTTAAACATCAGCTAAGCCCCACCTTTGCTCCAGTTGCTTTATCTCTCAAAACAGTTAGATCACACTATTCAAAGTTAAGCCCCTTGTCTCAAGGCCTTAACAGCCGCAGTTACTCTAATACAAAAATCAAAGAAACTCACTTTTCAACTCCCCTGCTACTGTCCTATCCCCTCATTGTCTATCTGATCTTTTAACCTACAAAAATCTTCAAACCCTACCACCATGCCGTATTCTTAGTATTCAAACCTCTCTCTTATCTAACCCATCATTATCTTTTAACACATATCCCACACTAAATCCTACATCCCTCTTCCCTACTCCCTCTGACTTGTCACCCACTCACGATTGCCTTCAAACTCTACACATTCTTCTCCCTTACCTCTCCAGCATACAAGAAAGACCGTGCAGCACATGTGGCTGCTGTCCAAAACTCATCTTCCAATACCTCCTCTCAGCCCTTACTTGTTTAAAAATCATAATCACTCTCTAGTTGGCCAAATAAAAACTACATGCCCCTGTCAGCAGGAAGAAGCTACAGAAGAGAGAACTCGACATCCCCTATCCCAAAGCCAACCCTCTATTTTTAACATATCAAGAAGAGAGGAATGTTAGATAATTGCACAACTTCATCTCCCTATCCCACTGAGAAGTTCAAACTTATGGCCAGCCCCCTACGGCTCTTAGTGGCCAGAGCGGTGACCCCTTATTGGCTGTTCTACCATCCCGACACCTCCCCTAACCGAGTCTATAGAAGGTGTCCTTGTCTTTTGCTCTCTCTCTTTTCTCTCCTCCCCTCTTCACCCCCCCCCCGTGTGTCTCATGTCTCTCTCTCCCTCTCTCCCTTCTCTCCTCTCTCTTCTCCCATTTCTCTCTCTCTCTCTCCCCCTCCCCCTTAATGCTGCTCTGCAGCATTCCCCGCCAATAAAGACCTTTCCTACAAGCCTTGGTGTTGTGTGAGGTTTATGCCCCCCTTTCAGAGAAGATACGCACTTGCTTCAGGTCACTCCCTCTGATACAATCTCAACACTCCCCACCTCTTTCTACCTTTCCCCATGTGTCCCAGTCTCTCCGAGTTTGGTCCTCTCTCTTTTCCTCTGTCTCTCTCTCTCTATCTCCCTCCACCCTCCTCTCCTGCTCTCTTGCTTATTCCTTTCTGATCTCTCCCATGCTGAGCCTCAGCCTGCCCGACTAGTCTTTCCCAACTTCTCTCCTGTCTCTATGTCTCCCTTGCTGCTGTTGCTGCCCAGCCGGGCGTATTGCACACCAGGCAGAGCTGTGTGCATTCTGGGTTGGCAGTGGAGAAAGGGTTTAATTCTGCAGAGCACCAAGCAGGGAGATGGTAAAAATTTCTCAAATCTGCCTCTCTGAGAATTTGGGAGAGGGAGTTCTTTAAGATAGTTTGGTAGGCTAAGGATTGGGCAATTGGGTTTGTTAATTAGTTAGGTTTGGATTTAAATTATGGGATATAGAAATCATCTTTCTGTGTTGAGTCAGTTTGTCATTCCAGTTGAGGCAGTTTTGTGGTTGGGCTACCGTTCTGGGTGGGTCACACTAGTGGCACTGGAATACAAAGCCTGGAGAATATCCCAGAAACTACTAGTTTCAAAGGTGATGTTATCTGCAGAGAACTGAGAGTCTGTTAGGGTGGAAACCTGAATAGATGCTTGTTGAAAGGTGTAAATGCCAGCACCAGGCCTGGCCCCAGGCTGCAGAGGAGATGTTCAGACCAGGTTTATTGAAAGGGGAGGGTGACCCACCTGGGCAATGCAAAGATGGTGTCTGCACGGGGCGGGGGAGGGGGGACAGTTAAAGACCCTTTTATATGGGGCCATGGGCAGGGGGGCACATTCCATAGGTGGCCTGTTAGGTTATGGTCTTTTGGAGAGAACGTCTGGGAAGTGGGGCTGGCCAGATCCTTTGTGTCTTTGTTATAGGGGGAGGAAAAGGCTTGTGTATGGCTGTACTAGGCCCCCCAACACTTGTGGGATGAGAAACACATCCCACATAAACACATAAAGGACATAAACACGAAGTTTATTTTATCTTCTTAGAAGGAGAGAGGGAGTAAGAGAGTAGGGAAAGAGAAGGAGAAAAGAGAGCAGGGTGTGGCATTCGCCAATAAAGAAAGGAAGAATGCCAGCACTGAGGTCACGTGACTAGCTGAATTTAAAGGAGATGAGAAAAAAGTAATGGTAGCCAAATTCCTAAGGTATTGTGAAAGTGGATGCTGTGTCCCTTTTTCCTCCAGCAAGTGTGGAGACATACTTTTCACAGTAATTCACAACCTATTGTTTTCAGGGACAACTCAGGAAGCTTTGAGGCTATGGGAACAAATTCAAAGAGACAAAGTTGCTGGTGAATGTAAAAAGAAGAATTTACATTTCCTTTTGGTCTGTTCTTTTCAGTATTTTGTGAAAAGGAAACTCCAGGGAGGCCCGCTAAGAAGTCCACTAGGCAGAGAGAGAGAGTGATTTTAGTTCTTGCTGAAAAAACTGTGAGTTAACAATTTCTCTATTAGTTCACTATAAAGACCAACCATCCTTACATTCCTCCCTTTCTGTTGTTCAAAAAAATAAAATACCGGGCGGCACTTGTGGCTCAAAGAGTAGGGCGGCTGCCCCATATACTGGGGGTGATGGGTTCAAGCCCAGCCCCTGCCAAAAAAACAAAAACAACAACAACAAAAAATAAAAATAAAATACCTATTTGAATGAACTCAGAAGCAAGGAAAATGGGTGGAGTTCTTATCTTCTGAAACTTCTGGCTGATAAATGGAAGCAGAGATTTCTCTTCATGGAGTGAGTTCATTTGAATCATTGAGGGGGAGAGGTTGAAAACAGTCTTGAAAGCTAGATTAGAGGCAGCATAGAGATTTAGTTGTACAGAAGTAGCTAGGAACAAAGAAACAATCTTCCCTCAGCATGAGTAAAGGGGATAGATCTGGTATGTGAGTTAGGTAGAAGTATAAGAAAGAGGATAAGAATAGCAAGATGGGCTCGGCGCCTGTGGCGCCAGCCACGTATACCTGAGCTGGCGGGTTCGAATCCAGCCCGGGCCTGCCAAACAACAATGACGGCTGCAACCAAAAAATGGCCGGGCGTTGTGGCGGGCGCCTGTAGTCCCAGCTACTTGGGAGGCAGAGGCAAGAGACTCGCTTGAGCCCAGGAACTGGAGGTTGCTGTGAGCTGTGATGCCACAGGACTCTATCCAGGGTGACAGCTTGAGGCTCTGTCTCAAAAAAAAAAAAAGAATATTCATGATTCACAGGAGGGCATCAAAATATCAACAGTAACATTAGGATTCCACCACAGAGCCCGTAGTTCTGTGGGTAGGGCACCGGCCACATACACTGAGGTTGGCAGGTTCGAGTCCAGCCCAGGCCAGCTAAAAACAATGACAACTACAACAAAAAAATGGCCAGGAGTTGTGGTGGGCACCTGTAGTCCCAGCTACGTGGGAGGCTGAGGCAAAAGAATCGCTTGAACCTAAGAGTTTGAGGTTGCTATAAGCTGTAATGCCATAGCACTCTACCCAGGGCGACATGAGACTCTGTCTCAAAAAAATAATTAGGATTCCAAATAGGAATTTGGAAGAAGTTGATTCCAAACCATATGGATGATTTTGAGGGATTTGACACTTCAATAGAGAAAGAATCTGAAGAAGTGGAGCCTGAAAATGTGACTGAATTGCTGCAATCTCATGATAAAACTTGAACAGATGAAGAGTCACTTCCTATGGATGAACAAAGAAAGTGGTTTCTTGAGACGGACTCTACTTCTGTTGAAGATGCTGTGAACATTGTTAAAATGATGATAAAGGATTTAGAATATTCCATAAATTTAGTTGATAAGGCAGGAGCTGGGTTTAAGAGGACTGACCTTAACTTTAAAACAAGTTCCATTGTGGTCAAAATGCTGTCAAACAGCATCATATGCTACAGAGAAATCTTTTTATTTTTTATTTTTTTAAATAATTTTATTAAATCATAATTGTGTACATTGGTGCAATCATAGGGCAGAATGTGCTTCATATACAATCAGAAACATTTTGATCGTACTGTGATAGCCCTCATAGCATTTTCTTAATCACTATATAAAGACATTGATACTCTATATTTAATGTTTCACCAGTACCCTACTAAGATGCACCGTAGGTGTGACCCCACCAATTGCCCTCCCTCCACCCATCCGCCCCCCTCCCCTCCCCTCCCTTTCCCTTTTCCCTGTATTCTTGTGCTATAATTGGGTTTTAGCCTTCATACGAAAGCTATGAAAGGAAGAGTTAACTGATGTGACAAGCTTCATTGTCTTATTTTAACAAATTGCCACAGCTACCCCAATCTTCGGAAACCCCTACCCTCAACAGTCAGCAATCATCAATACTGAGATAAGACCCTCCACTAGTAAAGAGATTATGATTTGCTGAAGGCTCAGATGATCACTAGTATTTTTTGGCAAAAGTATTTTTAAATTAAGGTGTATTAATTTTTCAGACATAATGCTATTGCATACGTAAGAAGATTATATAGCATAGTACAAACACAACTTTTCACTAGGAAACTAATTTGTGATTCACTTTATTGCGATATTTGCTTTATTGTGGTGTCTAGAACTGAATCTGCAGTATTTTTGAGGTATGCCTGTATAAGTTCTCAAGCATAGTATGGGGGCATGCCTAATTAATGGGTACCATTTCAAATGTCAGCTACTCTTGAATTTACATTTTCACGTGAATTTTAGAATCAGTTTAAATACAATACTTCTATGGTAAGTCACGTTGAGATTTTAAAAATGATTGAATTCTTTACATTTTAAGCCTCCCCATTCACGAACATGATGCTCTTCTCCATTATTCAAATTTTCTTCTGTTTTTCAATAAAAGGACAAAAAATTCTGGCACATTTTTTAATTAGGCTTTTCCTAGGCATATTTTTTTGCTTTTATAAATAGTGTCCATTTTTTCACCATAAAATATTGCTATTGTACATTTACATGTAAATTTTGTCCTGCATTCAGTTACCTTTTTGTACTCTCTCTATTCATCCCAACAGCCTGTTATTTAACTGTCTTTGATGACATAGATATTTCTTACAAATAATGAGAATTATTCTTACTCTCCAGTTATCTCATTACTTTTACTTGTTTTACTGCATTGGCTAGGACATCCAAAACACTATAGAATATACATAATAGAAGATATCCTTGTTTGATCCCCGAAAAGAATTCTTCTACCACTTTACTCTGCATATAATGATTGCTTGAGATAATCTTTAACAGTAAGTTATTCATTTCATAAGTTACTTTTATTTTTAACCAAACGTGTGATAACTTTAACCAGGACCTATTTCAGTTATAGACAATTACAGTTTATTATCTTTCACCATTCAAAAACTTAAGAAAAAAAATAAAGAGAATGTTTAATTACAGTTTAAGACTTAGTACTACTTTCAAACATATGCTACAGGGCATACAAATAAAATAGAAGGATTTTCCCTGAAGAAGTCACGATTAAAGAAATATGTATCAGAGCAATGATTATGTTTTACTTTGGCACCCAGGAAGCTCAGGACCACACTATCTGAATATAACAACTCTGCATGTCACAGCCTGCTCATCTACATTATGTTGGCACCATGTTGTCTTAATTTATCACTTATTCTAATTTATATCATTCTAGACTTTTAAATTTACTATTTTATTGAGTGAATTTCCTGTCAATTGCCACAAATATTTAATGGAATAAGATAAGCACAAATGAAAACTTTAAAAAATATGTTTTTGGGCTCGGCGCCTGTGGCTCAACGGGCTAAAGTGCCAGCCACGTACACCTGAGCTGGCGGGTTCGAATCCAGCCCGGGCCCGCCAAACAACAATGATGGCTGCAACCAAAAAAAATGGCCGGGTGTTGTGACGGGCGCCTGTGGTCCCAGCTACCTGGGAGGCGGAGGCAGGAGACTCGCTTGAGCCCAGGAATTGGAGGTTGCTGCCACGGCAGTCTATCCAGGGTGACAACTTGAGGCTCTGTCTCAAAAAAAAAAAAAAGTTTTTGGATTTGGATTTAAAGTAAAAATGGGAAAGATATAACATGGTCTGGAAAGTACTACTGGATCTTTTAATACAAATTTATTAGTCATAAATAAATCATGTGGAGACCTAACACAACACTATGATCAATAAGCTTCTTGGTTGATATAAGTAAAAAATCTGGTTTGGAGGAAATTAAGTAGTTAAAATAGGTCTGCTTATATTCACACTGTTAAGTTTAATTATTTGTCTTGAATAGCCATTAGTAAATATGTCTTAATTTCTTACAATGAAAAGAAACCCAGAAGCCATTAACATTTTGAATACTTGCTTGTTTGTTGAATGCACAACTCTTTTTTGAAAGGCATCATAGAAAAATGATTATAACAATATTACATTTGAGTAATCAAACTAAAAAATAATTACTGCTCCAACAGAAGGGTAAACAGGACACATAATTAATGATTTTATCTTTCCTTTATCAAGCCTTCAACATATATTTCTGTAATTCAAATAAAAATCTCACTTACTTTCTTCTTTTAAATGCAAAAGAATAATAAAAGTAAATTTTATTTTATTTTATTTTTTTTTTTGAGACTGAGCCTCAAGCTGTCACCCTTGATAGAGTGCTGTTGCATCACAACTTACAGCAACCTCCAATTCCTGGGCTCAAGCGAGTCTCGTCTCCATCTCCCAAGTAGCTGGGACTAAAGGCGCCTGCCACCACGCCTGGCCATTTTTTGGTTGCAGCCATCATTGTTGTTTGGCGGGCCCAGGCTGGATTCGAACCCGCCAGCTCAGATGTATGTGGCTGGCGCCTTAGCCCGTTGAGCCACAGGCTCCGAGCCATAAAAGTGAATTTTAGCAAATGGATTCTTTACCCAAATAGGTTGCACCACAGTTCCCATATGGTTTTGTACTGTATCACAACCACTTTTTTTTTTTTTTCCCCCAGGGCTGGCTTTGAACCACCATCTCCAGCATATGGGGCCGGTGCCCTACTCCTTTGAGCCACAGGCGCCACCCCACGACCACTCTTTCAAAAAGGTTGACGGATCTTTAATAAAAGTTAAATTTCTATACATTTTATCTCCAGAAAGGTGTAGAAAATAATGAAGTCCACGAATTACAAATATTTTGCTAATATGCAAACTGCTAATTTTAGCAAATCTAATTTACATGTTTAATGATATAATTATTCTCACAAAATTCAACTGAGTGATGAGGGATCTATGTCCTTGACAGAGATGACAAGTGTGATATTGTTACGACTAGGAAAGAATATAATTTCTGGTTAGATTATTATTTGGGCTCATCAGTGCTCAAGGAATATGTAAGGTTCTGCCAAGTTCAATGATGTCAGGCAAATGTAACAGAAGGTGCACTAGGCTGACACACGTTTTCATCATACAAATCTTCTGGTAGTTCCTCTTCATCTCCATCAGGAAAATATGTAGGGAATGGTAGATTTTTACAGAAATCCTTATATGCAGGTAGTTTAGAGTCTTTGACCTGAGAGAAGAGGCAAAAAATTTTACTTTAATAAGTGCTACCAATTAAGTTATTTAAAGGTAGTCTGTTTTATCTATTATTCATAATCAAAGAATATCTGCTCCTACACTTTCTAATGTGAATAACACAACTGTGACATATATAGCATAAAAAAGAACTATTAATGCATTCTTTTTATTCCAAAAATCTGATTAATTCAATGACAGAAACTCAAGTTAATCAGCTATTTTATAAGAATAAAAGTCATTATGACTTTATATCTTATCATAACTTATAAATCTCCTGAACTGCCCAAAAGGATAAGTTATATTCTGAACTTACTACTGAAATTATCCAGATTCATTTTTACCTGACATAAACTACATACCTAATAATTATCTATTTTATTATTTAAAAATAATTTTATTATTTTAATAGATAATTATCTATTTTTTAGTGTCTATTTTGATTACTTTATTTTCTACTTTATAAAGCACAATTTTTTTTTTTTTTAAACAGAGTCTCACTATGTCGCCCTTGCTACGGTACTGTGGCATCACAGCTCACAGCAACGTCAAACTCCTGGGCTTAAGTGATTCTCTCACCTCAGCTTCCCAAGAAACGGGGACTACAGGTGCCCGCCACAACGTCCAGCTATCTTGTTGCAGCTGTCATTGTTGTTTTAGCTGGCCCGGACTGGACTCAAACCTGTCAGCCTCGGTGCATGTGGCTGGCGCCACAACTACTGAGCTGCGGGTACTGAGCCAATATAGCACAAATTTTTTGAACTGAGGTAAAAAAAAAAAAACCCTAACTAGTATTTTTGTTAATCTTGACTCTAAGAGTACCTAACCAAAAATATAACCTTTTATTAAGAAAATTAGCTTTCATTTAGTAAACAGCATTCTTATTTGGAAGGTAAAGACAGAATTGTGTTTGGCAAAAATAGTAAGAGACCTGTAAGTCTTTGTAAGAGCCTTATTAACTCTTTATGCTCTAAAAAAGAATTTGAATTATATCTGTGAATTCATAGAACAAAGAATTTGAGTACAGATATTAATGTGATCTAAAATGTTAGATTTTATTTTTAGAAAACATTATTGGATTCTTCAAAGCTTCTGACTCATTCTACAGCCTTCATTCATAGTGAAATTAAAAAATGATTACATGTAATTATATACACAGAGTAAAATAAGACATAATCAGTTTGGCAATAAGTAATGAATAATTTAGTTGAAATAAGCACACAGCTGCTAAGAACAGTTAAGTACAGAAAAATAGATCTATTTTAATCTCTAATGACTGTTTCAAGAAATTATCAGTAAGTTGCCTAGGAGAAAATAAATTTGTTTAGTTTTTTTCCCCCTCTAATTCATTAATCTTAGGCTGAACCTTTACTAGGAAAAAAATATTTTTTACCAATTTAAACTTTTTCAGTATTTAGCACTGAAAATAAACCCAAGCAAAAAGCTGATCATAACAAAACTTTGTGCTAATTTGATGAATAAAAATTAGGCATTAATGACCCAAAGATCTACTTCTCAGTTGTTTCCACACTTTTATAAATCCATTACACTTGAGGGATATTTTAGATAACAAAAGCATTTACATATCCTAAATGTAAATGCTACAGTAGTAGAATTCTTCAATTTGAAACAAAAATGATGACAACTCATCTAAATCTTTTTTGTCTTGGTGGCTCTAAAGTTGAGGGCCCAAAGTCTGCAGCCTATCTTTAACAAATGTGTAAGATTGCTGTGTGTACTAACTCCTACCCCAGGCTTTATTTGCTGTCACAAAGACTCAACTATCTATCTCATTCTTTTGATAATTATGTCTATTGGCAAACCAGTTTAAGTCTTTTAAGGAAAGATGGGGAAAGAATAGACAAAAAACCCTGGCAAAACTGAAAATAAATTTTATGTATTAGAACACTGCAATGAGCACAAATGAATAGAATTTAATAACATACACTACACTATGCTGTAAACAACAGTTCTTTAGACTCTCTTAATACATTTAGTGAATCCAAATGCAACAAAAAGGCTTATGCTAATTAAACAGGTTGATCATTTCTAAGACTATCTTTACTAACTTTGGAATCTTAAAAAAAAAAGATTTTGGTAGCTCTGTGCTCTGACTTCCTCAGAGGTTAAGTGGATGTTAATGAAATGACCTGCCCACTGAGGAGTGGTTCAATCTCCAGGGGAAGGGGGGCCTTATTTACCTGCTATGGGAGTGAAGGAATGAAACAATGGGGGTGAAAGACAAACCCATAAAACATTTCCCAGATCCACATGTCAATGTTAGAGACAGACATTTATTTGTTAAAGGTTAAAAAGAGTTATGTAGGTACTATATTTTGAAAGGCACTATATTTTGAAGATTTTTCTTTTAGTACCAGTTTTCTTTTTAAATCAAAATATGTTTGTTTTAAGTATATTTATTAGTGTGATAACAGTTTGAAGTGGACTAGACATTGCTCTGATGCTAGCTGTAGTTTCTCAAAATACATTTAGACCCCTCTATCAGAACTATCTTCAGTGCACCTTCCGAATATTTTTAGCGATGGCAAATCATCACTGGTTGAGTGAGTGGACTGAGGTTTTGGGAATAATCTTTTATTGCAGTGGTCAGTAAATATGAATATTAAATGTTGCTGGTTATAAACTATCTGTAGGCCAGTGCGATGGCTCATGCCTGTAATCCTAGCACTCTAGGAGGCTGAGTTGAATGGACTGCTTAAGCTCATGAGTTTGAGACCAGCCCGAGAAAAAGCGAGACCCTGTCTCTACTAAAAATTGAGGCAAGAGGATTGCCTGAGCTCAAGAGTTGGAGGTTGCTGTTCTATGACACTCTACCTGATACTTGCCCTGGCACTCTACCCAGGGCAAAGCCTGAGACTCTGTCCCTCTCCCCTAAATCTGTAACAACCACAACATAATATCACTGTACATACTATAGCTTTTCAAGATAATTGACCTATTCATCCCTGCTGGTGCCAAACAAGACTCTGAGATGGTACTTCACAAGTTGCAGCAATGGTTAAGATGCAGCTAGAAAGCAAGCCTAGAAACCTGTATGCAGTAAAACAGGCAGAAAAGGAGGACTTGACATTTAGAAATTAATCTGCTATACAGTATAAGTGTATTACAGAAAATAATTTCTCAACTTTTTTCTCTTTTATTAGATTATGATATTCATAATCTGTAACCTGGAATGCAGAGGTAGGAATACATTTAATTATGAAGCCAAAATGTTAAGAGAAGTACAATGACACCCTACTGGCTTCAACTATCTGTCAGAGAAGGTTGTAAACCCACTTAAAGTAAAAACAAAAAAGCTTTTCAAAAATTTATCAAATGCATTTTTTTATTAATAAAAATGAGAGTAATTATTTAAAAGTAAAACTTTTATTTATTGTACGAGTAAAAATAATTACACTTTATAATAGTAATGGAACCTATTTTGAAAAGAGAATATATAGGGAAACACCAAATAAATCTGAGTTTTAAGTTTCAATTTTATTTTTTGCTGCAATTATTATTAGAAAATCAATGAAGAAGATACTTCTGGATATAGCTGACATCACTTCTAATATAGATTTATTTTCAGAATGGGAGATTAAAAACTTAGAAGTCAGAGAATTTGTACGTTGGCCTAAATCCCAGACAGAATTGTTTATTTTGTATTTTATGTGATTAAAGTAAATCTCTGAGAGCTTCAGAGTTTTTCTTAAAATCTATCTATCTGTTTTTATTACTTTTAGAATTTTTCTAAAATAAAAATACATATTTTAAGAAAACCATTTAAAAGTGTAATCACAGCTGTGGCCAATAATAATAAAAAAACCTCCCTCTAAATGTCTATCTTTAATCATCTCAAGAAAGTAGAAAAGGGTCGGCGCCTGTGGCTCATGTGGCTAAGGGGCCAACCATGTACACCTGAGCCGGTGGGTTCGACTCCAGCCCGTGCCCGCCAAACAACAATGATGGCTGCAACCAAAAAATGGCCAGGTGTTGTGGTGGGCGCCATAGTCCCAGCTACTGGGAGGCGGAGGCAAGAGACTTGCTTGAGCCCAGGATGGAGGTTGCTGTGAGCTGTGATGCCACAGCACTGTAACTAGGGTGACAGCGTGAGGCTCTGTCTCAAAAAAAAAATAAAAATAAAATAAATAAATAAATAAAATTTAAAAAGTTTTAAAAAAGAAAGAAAAGTTGGACAATGACACAAGCAATATGTGAGCAGGTCTAAGTAAATAACCTATCATAGGCTCAGAGGGGGGAGCGATTGAGATGGCAACGCTGTGCTTCCGAACAGGGCTGGTAATCTGTTCTGACACACC
>CAUYRH010018009.1:0-11629 GCA_963574655.1 Perodicticus potto
ATTTCTACTTGTTTATATTGCACTAAAATTATTTTACATGGAAGAACTAGTTGATATATCACAACATAATATCTTAGAAACATTCTTTTATATTCACATGTTCATTAATGGATATTTCACAGTCCACTTAAATAAATTTAATAATAGAAACCAATCATATGATATATATTTTTAAATACATGCTACTCCACCCCAGCACCCAGAACAGTGCCTGCCTCTCAATAAATACATGTTAGTAAATGAATCCTAAGAGCCATGAAAATGAACCAAAAGGTTTTAAGTATAAAAGCGACATGATCAAATTTGTATTTCAGAAAGATCATTCTGGCTGTGGTGTGGAAATGGATTAGCAAGGACCAGCCTGAGAGTAGGAAGCCTAAAGTAGGAAGACACTGAGCCCCCTATATATTGGGTGGTGGTTGATTCCCTGTTGTAGGACATATATTAAGTTTTACAATAAAATATTAATTAAGAAATAAGATTTGTAGGGCCAGACATGGTGGCTCATGCCTGTAATCCTAGCACTTTGGGAGGCTGAGGCAGGTGGATTGCTTGAGCTCACAAATTAGAGACCAGTCTGAGCAAGGGCAAAACCTCGTTTCTACCAAAAGTAGAGAAACTAGTCAGATGTTAGGGAGGGTGCCTATAGTCCCAGTTACTTGGAAGGCTGAAGCAAGAAGTTCACCTCAGCCCAAGAGTTTGAGGTTTGCTGTGTGCTAAGACACCACAGCACTCTAGTGAGGGTGACAAAGGAAGACTCTATCTCAAAAAAAAAAAAAGAAAGAAAAGTAAAAGAAAAAGGAATGACATTCACTTATGTATCAAGCTAATCTCAGAACGTGATAATGCATAATATTAGCTTTTTTAGAACCTGAGCTACTGTCCCTTTTTACCTTACAAAATAATAGCAACAATTTATATAGCATTTACTATGTACAATGCAATCTAAACATTTTATTACTCTTATTATGTATATCTTAGTATAAGACTGCTAACCTATAATACACTAAGGTTATTCAGAACCTAAGATGTTTGAATAGTAAAAAAAATAAGAAATATAATCTTTTCATTTCACATGTTATTTTTGAGGTAATATACAAACCAGCTTCTTATAAGTGCCAACAAAATTCCAACTACCAACATGTCACTTATGAGATATATATTCATTTGTTAAACTTTTATTATTAGAAATACTATTCTAGTTGAAATTACTCCCAGAGATACTAACAAAGTGAGTGACTACATAAAATAACTAATAATCTCTCCTTATGAGTTAAGTCCTAATAATTTTGTTTTTTCCTATTTAGTTACAGCTTTACAAAGGCACTCACTATTCAATAAATAACCATAATGAATAGTTATTTGGCAACTGGCAATTCATATCTATTACCTTATTAATTTTATAACAACATTGTGAGATAGGGATTATTAACTTATGTCAAAAGGGACCTGTGCTCAAAGTTCTGATTTACTAAAGAATTTCAGGTAAGCAATGATGGTGTCAAATTTAAACCTGAGTCTTCTAAGTCATTGTTGACACCCAAACACTCCATACTGTGTGAAAGCACCAAAATTAGAAGATAATCAACTTGGTTATGCCCTCTACAGTTACACGGCAAAATCTTTCTTTTCTTTTTTGTCGTGGCAAGACAAGACCACTTCCAAAGTAACATGGCCATGTATGAGAAACAAACAAAATTCAAAGAATAAATAAAGTACTTTGACTGAGACTTTTAGGCTCTACTTCATTGTCAGAATTACTAATAATACATACAAATAGATACATTTAAAGACTTTCTTTAAAGTCTATATTTGGACAAATATCTCAAAGAAAGCAAAATTGTCAAAAGGAAGGCAGCAGAAAAGAACTTTTAAAAAATAATGGAATCATTATTCCCACAAAAAATCTAAAATTTTGTCACGAAATAAAACAATTCTAAAAGAGGAACCAAAGATCTTTCCTGAACTTTGGAGTATCTACCTGAAGTATAATGCCAGAGACAAGAGCATACATGATACACCTGTTAGATCGTTATTATACCTCATACTGCCATGGGAAGGGGCAGGCCAAAAGGGTTGGGAAAATATAGGCAGATGATCTTAAAAGCCTACAACTAAGACAAAGATAGCAGATGTGAAGGAAAATCCCAAGAACAACTCCTATGTTCTCTAGGAAGCAGAGCAAACAGTTGAGAGAATGAAGCAATGTGGGTAGGACAGTTGGAAAAGAAGAAGAGCACTACAGATGGGGGAACAAGATAGGGCAGGGCTTCAGAAGGTAGGAAAGTACACATAACTGTAGGGGGGCAAAAGAAAAATATACCAGACTAGAAAGTAGGTAGAACATCAGGGTCACTTGGGGGGGAAAAAAGACAGGAAACAGAAAACAAGGCAAGAATTTGGACTTGAATAATTAACTGAGGGAGAAGACACTATATGTTCTCTCTTTTTTTCTGAGACAGAGCCTCAAGCTATCGCCCTGGGTAGAGAGCTGTGACATCACAGTTCACAGCAACCTCCAACTCCTGGGCTCAAGTGATTCTCTTGTCTCCGCCTCCCAAATAGCTGGGACTACAGGCGCCTGCCACAATGCCCGGCTAGTTTTTGGTTGCAGCCGTCACTATTGTTTGGCGGGTCCAGGCTAGATTCGAACCTGCCAGCTAAGGTGTATGTGGCTGGCGCCTCAGCCGCTTGAGCCCCAGGCGCTGAGCCCCCTATATGTTCTTAAATAGAACTGCACAATAATGTTGAATTTTAATAAGGGCACATATTATATATAACAGAATATAATATTAAAATGCATAAAATGGAAGAGAGTGCCTGCAGAAAGGCAGACTATAGCTAAGACATCCCTTGCAAAATCTATATATAAGATAAAATAAGTCATGGCCCCTAAGAACAAAAAAGGTAAATTCATGGATTATTTTGAAGAAAAAAATTATAGAATTTTCTAAGAAATTAGAAATGAAGAGGCTAAAATAGAGAGGAATCAAAAATTATTTTGAAGTTTCTAGCTTAGGAAGCTGATCAATAAATCAGCAATAAACCATAGGAAATAAGATTGTTCAAAAGAGAAATCAATATTCTAAGAAAAGAGAATTTTTGTGGATATTATATGTACTTAATTAATGAATAAAAATAAATCTCCCATATTCAAATATTCCACAAAGTCTTTAAGATATTTGAATAGCATTTTTTTCTAGTTTAAATATATACAAATTAATTCATCAAAAGAGTTTTCAGTTTCATTTTCAAAGAAAACCTTACATGACACAGAAAGACATATGATGAGGCTTTTCTATTATTCTAAGTAGTGACGGAAAAAATTACCTTAAAAAGGTAATGAAACTGAAAGATTAGTGGTGAAATTTTCAAATGAAAATTAAGATTTTATTATATTCATAATAAAAGTTTCCACCTACTCCATTTCGTCATCAAAACTGTGATTTTTTTAAAATGCAGAAATACCTACAATGACATTTTTTAGTTATTCCATCTTCTCATAAGTGCACTATACTGACAGCTGGCAAATGGAAAGGCAACATCCATGGCTGATGACAGACCCATTAGGACAGCGAACAGCAGGAAATGGAAATGCAAAACTGTAGAACTGTCCTAAAGGCCTGGGATTAAACCACTCGAACTGAGGTAGATAATAGTCAAAGTATTAAGTATGTTAAAAGAAAACAGATACAAGGTTTGATTTTATAAAACTGATATTAAAAATATCACATATATGAAACAAGCTAATAATTTTCCTTCTTCATACTGTCCAAGTGGAATCAAAGCTATATTAGCCTTATACAAATCACTTGGAGAAAATAATTCTTTCTCTGTTCTCTAAGAGTCTGTGGAAGATTAGAATTATCTACGCCTTCAATGTGTGTAAGAACCCATTCTTAAAACTGTACAAAGTATCTTCCTAGAGGGAAGATTTTTCCTTACCAACCAATTTCTTTATGATTCCTCTTTCAACAATTTAATAATGTACATATTTCAAGATTCCTACACTTGTTAAACTTTGAAGAACACTACTTCAGAATACTGTAACTCCTATGACTTCTCAAATTATATGCTATTTTATTCAATTTTTCAGTTTTCTTAACCACACACAAGACATCACAATTACAACTGTGCACAGTACCATTTAGATTTTGTTCTCCAATTCTTTTTATATCTCAAAAATTCTCCAAGGATCATTTTCCTTCCTAAAACTACAACCTTTACTAAGTCTTTTAATAAGGACTCAGCGTTTGCTTATCTCAAAAATGTCTATTTTGGGCTGGATGCCTATAGTTCAATGATTAGAGTGCCAAACCCCTGCACCAGGGGTGGTGAGTTTGAACCTGGCCAGGGCCTGCTAAACAACAACCAAAAATAATGTCTATTTTGCCTACACTTCTGGAAGTAGTTTTGCTTGGTATACAATTCTAGATGAACAGTTACTTTCTCTGGGCATTTTCAAGATAGTACCATGTCACTACAGCTTCTATTGTTACAACTGAAAAATTAAATGTCCATCTAGTCATTGTTCCCTTATAAATAAGTCTTTTCTCTCTAGATACTTTTCAGGTATCTATTCATCTCTTTTGATTACCATTTCTCTCTGATGAATCTATATAAAATTTCTTTTTACTTGTCTTTTTGGGATTTTCTGTGTTTCCAATATCTGCAAAGTCATATGTTTAATTAATTCTAGTAAATTCTCAACTATTATGCCTTTAAGCAGTGCCTCTGCCCATTCTATTAGCTCCTTCTGGAACTCTAAGTAGACAAATGGCATGTCTTCTGTATTTTCTATGTCTTAATCTCTCTCTTACAGGTATACATCCCATTTCTTTTTTCTCTATTTCATACTCTGCATAATTTTCTTCAAATCTATGGTGAGCCTGGGAAGTAATAGCTAGAGGGTTCAGCAGTTCTTTTGGAGGTAAAGAAAATGATACAAAATTTACTGTGGTTAGCAGCACAATTTGGTGAATATATTAAAACCACTGAACTGTACAATTTAAATGGGTGAACTATATGGTATATGATCTCAATAAAGCTATTACCAAAACAAAAAAAAATACAGATAAAATAAATAATATAAAAACAATTTATAATATAAACTGACCTTAAAAATCTTCTGACCAGATGTCACAAACATTATTTTCCTTTTTTGGTGAGACAGAGTCTCACTATGTCACCCTGGGTAGAGTGCCGTGCTGTCACAGCTCATAGCAACCTCAAACTCTTGGGCTTAAGTGATTCTCTTGCCTCCGGCTCCCAAGTAGCTGGGACTACAGGCGCCCACCACAATGCCCGGCTATTTTTTGCTGCAGTTGTCATTGTTGTTTGGCAGGCCCAGGCCATGTTCGAACCCACCATATGTTGGTGCATATGGCTGGTGCCGTAACCACTGTGCTATGGGCGCTGAGCTACAAACACTATTTTCAAGGGAACTAAGTTACCACAGAAATGTGACCCTCTGTCCCCTTTGAATAGATACTGTCTTTGAAAATGGGAAACAAAGGTAGGAATAAAGGACATTATTTTGATATTTCAAGAGCATAACTTCTTAGGAATAGGGTAGGCTGGAGCTAGTTTATTTTTTATTTTTTATGATTTTTTAAATTTCTGGTTAATGTGACGGTATAAACAACTAAGTACAATGTTTGCATGTTAGGTAGAGTCTCTCTTGTATTCATGTCCCACACCCAAGAGGTATGCCATATTCCCTTACATTGTGCCCATTAAGTGGGAGCACACCCATCCCCTCCCCTCCTCTTCTCTCCCCCGTCTCATTGCCCCTCCCCAAAACTTGAATTGGATCGAGTTTTTCTCTTATGTGGGCATGTATTAGATCATCTATTGGCTTCATATCAGTATTGAGTACATTGAATACTTGCTTTTCCAGAGCTAATTTTTTTTAAATGACATCTTTACAAATGATCTGGAGGTTAAAATGCACAAAATCCCCAAATTGACAATTACGGCAAATTCTGAGAATAAAATGCTTAGTTGATGGGAATAAATTATTCATTGGTTAACGTCAAAGGTTGGGTCTACATGACATGCTATACTACTCAAGGAGGTTATAAGATCTAGCATGGCCAGGCCCTAGGCATGAGGCTCACTAGTGAATAACCTAAAGCCAACTTAAAAATGTGAACTGACACATATGCCTGAGGTGAGGACAGTGGCTGGGACTGATTAGGAAAGCTAGGAGAAAGGCTTTTTCTCTTGATGAAAGGTTTGGCATTTTGGAAGGTGTGGACAGATACCTCGACATGGACAGGTACAATCTATCCAGTCAGGGGCTGGGGCTCTAAGGAAGTACAAAGCCCCTGAGAGTATAAAGCTAAACTGTAGTGGAAGAAATATAGTCTGTCCTCTGAGGCTCTGCCTTCCCTTCCAAGAAAAGAGCCCTAGGGCTCCTGGTGGTGGAAAAAATCAGTTAAAATCCCGCCTTGATTTTAATGACATTAATGGAAAACCAGAGTAGCCAGTTCTTACAACAGTAGTTACTGCAGAGCAACACACTCTGGGGGGCGAGTTGAAGAAGAAAGGTACACACCTGGTAAGGGCCCAGTGCAAAATGAAAATATGGGGTGCCCTGTTCATGAAGTATTAAGAATTTCAGAATAGTGACAGCAGAGCATTATACCAAACCTGTGGCTCTTCTAAGTGAGGGGATGCCTACAGCTCCATGGTCAAATGCCCTGAAGCCAGCGCTGACTCCTGAGCAATAAGAGCAATGGTAGTAAAAGTTCCAAAGGCACAGGAAAGTACAGCAGAAAGTCAACATCACCTAAAATCCCAACCACCCAGGGATCACCACTGTTACCATTTTGGTGTATATATCAGAGATTTTTCCAAACATGTATTTACATATACGTGTGGACATTTATTTACATTTACATGGACATGGTATACTATACATTCTTTTCTGCAGAACAAACTATCTGGGTGATGGGCACACCCACAACCACCACTCAAGTATTACAAAAGCAATCCATGTAACCAAAAATATTTGTACTCCTTTAAAATTTTGAAATAAAAAAAATTTTAACATAAGTTTGAAAAGATGCTAGTAAATACAGATTATTTCCAAAAGGCTAGTAAATATTGATAATTTCAATCCTATTATATAGATTACAGAACATATAGGTCCATGTTCCATTTACCCCACACTTCTACTGCTGAGTTTCTAAATGGTCTTAGGTTTTTCATCATTACAAATTGTATACATTGAGTATCAACAGCATTGAGTAAAGATTAAATAAGTCAATCAGTACAAAGCACTTCACAAAGCACTTGACATACAAGCACTCTATAAATATTAGTCATTTTTTGAATATTGTGCCCAATGTAAAGGTTGAATTAATTTACATTCCCAATAGCAAAGTAAAAAAAAAAAATTGGTTTCCCTAAATACTTGCCAATTCTTTCAATTTTTGCCTGCTATGAATGATCTGTTCATCTCCTTTGAAAGCTCTCCAATTGGATTCCTCGTGCTTTTAAGAATTTTAATTAATTTCTGTATTAGGGCTATCGATTTTTTGTCATAGGAATAACAAGTTACTTTTTATTCCCTTAAAAAAATTAAGACTTACCTCCAGTTCCTAGGACCTTCAAGAGTTCAAAATTCTCAATTCCCACCTTCTCTGCATGTCCTGTTAAATTAGCTGAAAAAGAAAGAGAAGGAAAGAAATAATGAAGGGGATCAGCAAGAGAAGGAGGTTCCTGGGGCTTCTGAGGCTCTAGCAATACTGTATTTCTGGAACTGGATAGTTAAATCAAGATTTACTATATAATTATTTGCTGAATGGTACAGCTATGTTTTGTGCACTTTTCTGTTTGTTACATAATACAATAAAACTTTTTTTTAGAATTTAAGAACTAGATATTGGCTGCCATGATGCCAAAATGAAAGAAGCAGAATCAGCACCAGCCACGACTGCCACAGCAGCCCTCACTGCCTGAGCCGGAAGAGACTGCAGATGAGGATGAAAGTCCTGTTGGAAACCATAGACGATATCTGGGGTAAAAATAACCAATAAAGAGCTCATATCTAGAATGTGTAAGAACTTTTTCAGACAAACCATTAGAAAAATGGACAAAAGACCAGAATAGACAGCTTATAAAAATGGAGACCTAAAGAACAAGAAACATGTAAACAAGTATTCAACATCAATTATTTGTCAAATAAAAGCAAGATAAAAACACATCACTTTGAATCAGAACTCTTGTGCACTGCTGGTAGGTATTATAAAATAGTGTAACTACTATGGAAAACAGTATGGTAGTTCTTCGAAAAATTAAAAATAGGATTGGGATAGACTTGCAGAGGCCAAGCAAAGCTTCCCCTTCACCATTTGAAGGCATGCTGAGAAATCAACTCTCAAAAAAAATGAAGTGGAGAAAAGTCATGCCAATTTGTTAATGTGCACACTGAGGAGAACCACAGAGTGATCACCCCAACTCCTCAATGGGATATAGAACTTTATATACCCTGAGAAGTCAGAATCTCTCTCTCTGTCTCCTAAGTCCTTGGTCTCAGAGAGTCGAAGAATGAATCCATGGAGCATGTTTACAGAGGAAGACATGTTTGCCGGAGATAATGAAAAGAACCCACTGTCATGACAAGAGTGATACCAGAATTTTTTCCTCAGTATGTCCCTGGTCTTGGGGATTCGAAGAATGAACCCACGAACCAAAGACCAGTGCCTATGAACTCATCAAAATAATTTAAAGAGAGGGAGGGGCAAGATGGCTGACTGGAAGCAGGTTCCGAAAGAGGCTCCTGTCCAAAAGGAACGATAACATCCAGAAACTGCCCAATTAAGCTGAAGACTGGGAGCCCAGACAAGAGAGAAAAGTGATAACTGCAGGTCACCTCTGCTGAGAAAAGCTGCAACTCCAAGAAAGCAAGCTTCAGGTACAAAATTCATCTAAAAGGAAACGTGTCCATCCCCTCCCCTAAGAAAGCTGTGGTTTTTCTGTTTCCTTTCTTTATTCTCTTCGTTTGCTCCTGTGGGTTTTCTACAGACAAGCAATGAAATGTGGACCTCCTGTCTCACCCTACAGGAGAGTGCTGTGGGAATTGGGGACTGCTTCCTCAGAGGGATCCTGCTATGACTCTGAACACTCTCTTGCTAGGCAGAAAAACTGAACTAAAATTTTCCCAGCCATTCTGAACTTACAGTAAACCATTCCCCCCTTACCTGATGACCAGAAGCCTGACCCCTGCTGAGACTGAGGGAACAGGTTATTGAGCAGCGCCCCTTTCCCCACGCCCATCTGCCAGACCAGGCGCCCCCTACCCCCACTCTGGGACGAGCCTGCCCCCTCCCCTCCACCACCTGCCCAACCCGGCCAGGGACCCCACCAGCAACCGTGCGGCCCCACGACCCATGCCCACCGGGTCCTGCACACCCTCCGTGGCCAGGGACTCCGCCAGAGCACACTGGGCCTCTGCATGCCCTCTGTGGCCAGGGATTCTGCTGGCACCCTCCCTGGCCAGGGACTCTGCCGGCGACTGCACAGCCCTGCGCCCTGCACCTACTGGGCCTCTGTGCCCCGACCCTGACCAGGGACTCCGCTGGCCAACCTACGGCACCGTGCCCTACACCCGCAGGGCCTCCACGTCTCCTCTGTGGCCAGGGACTCTGCTGGTGGCTCCATACCCCACACCCCGCACCCGCCAGGCCTCTAGATGCTCTCCCTGGCCAGGGACTCTGCCAGCAAACACAGGGCCCAGCGTCCACCCAGACCAGGAACTCCGAGCTGCGCAACCCACGTCCTCCGTCCTGTACCCCCCAACCCCGTCTCCACACTGGCCCCACCCATCTGGCCAGGGAGTCCGGAAGCCACTGGACCCAGGCCCTCCCTACCTCTGTGTGGAGCCCTCCTCCCAGCCAGAGATTGCTGGAGCCAGGGCTCTCCTTGCCAAAGACACTGGGTGCCAGGCATTCCCAGAACTGCGTGCACTATCCCCTGCCCTGCTGCTGAATCTGGGGGTGCCACACTCTGGAGCTGCTCCCACAGCCAGAACTCCCTGACTGGGGCAGTCCCAGAGGAGCTACACAAGGTCACTCCCTACAAAAATCCAGCAACAATAGAGTGACCCCACTGGGGTCTAATCTTGGAGAGACACTTCCCAATTCTGAGGACAGCCAGAGGGAATGGTGAAAAACAACCATGAGGTGGAATCAACGGAAAACCTCTGGTAACATGAATAATCAGAGCAGATGAACTCCCCCAAGGAACGACAAGGCTGACACATCACAAGATCCCATGCATAAACAAATGGCTGAGATGTTAGATAGCAAATAAGATCAACAGAATGGAGGAAAAGATGGAATTAGAATTTTAAGCAGTAATCCAAAAGATGTCTCAAGAATTTAATGAATTCAAAGACAAAATGACCAAAGATTTTGACACAATGAGACAAGAAGTTGCAGCCCTCAAAGATTTGGGAAATAACCAAAAAACAAAACAAAAAAAAAAAAAACAAAAAAAGGGAAACAAAGATTTGCGAATACAGTAGAATCCCTCAGTAACAGAATGGAACAAGCAGAAAGAATTTCTGACACTGAAGACAAAGCTTTTGAATGCTCCCAATCTTTCAAAGAGGAAGAGAAATAGAGGGCAAAAACAGATCACTCTCTCAGAGAGCTCTGAGATAATTCAAAGAAAACCAATATTTGCCTTATTGGGATCCCCGAAAGTGATGAAGTGGCTGCACAAGACACAGAGTCTTTTCTTCATGAGATTATGAAAGAGAACTTTCCAGACATGCCAAGAGATTCTGAAATTCAGAGGGCAGACAGTTTCAGAACTCCAGCATGACTTAACCCGAATAAGACATCCCCCAGATACATCATAATCAATTTCACAAAAGTTAATATGAAGGAGAAAATACTGAAGGCAGCCAGACATAAGAAAACCATAACCTAAACGGGAATAATATTAGAATAACTGCACATCTCTCTGCTGAAACCTTTCAAGCTAGAAGAGGATGGTCACTGACTTTTAATCTCCTAAAACAAAATAACTTTCAACCCAGGATCCTGTATCCAGCTAAACTGAGTTTCATGTATGATGGAGAAATTAAATACTTTCATGACATCCACAAGTTGAAGAAATTTGCCGTAACTAAACCAGCTGTCCAGGATATTCTCAGACCTATCTTCCATAATGACCAGCATAATCCTCCACCACAAAAGTAAACCCACTCAGACACTTTAAATCAAATACCAACTTCCACAGTCATGAAAGGATTAAAAATGTCCACTGGACTTTCAAAAGGCTTATCAATATTCTCAATTAACCTGAATGGTTTAAATTGTCCTCTAAAGAGGCACAGGTTGGATGACTGGATACAAAAACTCAGGCCAGACATCTGCTGCATACAAGAATCTCATCTTATCTTAAAAGATAAACATAGACTCAAGATGAAGGGATGGTAATCTATATTCCAGGCAAATGGAAAGCAGAAACAAGCAGGTGTTGCAATCCTACTCGCAGAACAATAGGCTTTAACCCAACCAAAATAAGGAAGGATAAGGATGGACACTTCATATTTGTTAAAGGTACTACTCAATATGATGAGATTTCAATTATTAATATTTATACACCCAAC
>CAUYRH010018011.1:0-35041 GCA_963574655.1 Perodicticus potto
TGCCGTGGCATCACAGCTCACAGCAACCTCCAATTCCTGGTCTCAAGCGAGTCTCTTGCCTCCGCCTCCCAAGTAGCTGGGACTACAGGCGCCCACCACAATGCCCGGCCATTTTTTGGTTGCAGCCATCATTGTTGTTTGGCGGGCCCGGGCTGGATTCGAACCTGCCAGCTCAAGTGTACGTGTCTGGTGCCTTAGCTGCTTGAGCCACAGGCGCCGAGCCAGTAACACCTTTTTAAAATTATATTTCAAGTTATTTATTGCTTTTGTTATATTTATTCATAGATACTTCATACTTTCACATTGCTATTGAAAGTAATACCTTTTTAAAATTATATTTCAAGCTTATTTATTAAATAAGATTTAAAGTCTTATTTTTGTATGTTGAACTCATATCTAGGAATTGAGTTGCACTCTCTACTAACTCTAATAATTTTTATAACCAAAAAAATAGGCTCAGAGACATTAGTTAATCTGCCCCAAATGACATGCCTAATAAGTGTCTTCCTTTCTGTTGGGAAGTAAAGATAATGTCAGGATGAGAATTTGCATAAACTTGGTTTAAGGCTCATTTCTATTTCTCTGACTCATTTGTTTATAAGTCTGAAAAACGTATTAAAAGGCTCCCGTGGACTCATCTAAGCAACAAAGTGGGGTGGGGATGGGCATTAGTATATACAAGGAAACATGGAATCATCTAATCCCAAAGAAAGTAGGGATCTTGGAGTAAATCTGTTGTAAGCCTCATAGAAATCTATTCCAAAAGTGTTCCCTACAAAGCTGGCGCCTTAGCCACTTGAGCCACAGACGCCGAGCCAAATGTCAGGAGTTAATTACAAAGATTACTTTCTCTCTTTCTTTCTTTCCTTTTTTTTTTTTTTTTGAGACAGAGTCTCACTTTGTTGCTTTCAGTAAAGTGCTGTAACATCACAGCTCACAGCAACCTCAAACTCTTGGACTCAAGCAGTTCTCTTGTCTCAGCCTCCCCAGTAGCTGGGATTACAGGCGCCCGCCAAAACACCCAGCTATTTTTAGAGATGGGGGTCTCGCTCTGGCTCAGGCTGGTCTGGAATTCCTGAGTCAGACATCAGCCTGAATCATCCTCCCAGAGTCCTGGGATGACAAGTGTGAGCCACCACGCCCTGACAAGGATTACTTTCCCATATCATAGGACGATTCACTCCGTTTGGGGCAATCCTCCGCATCAGAACGTTTCTTGGTCCTGATCCTAGATCAGCTTCTCTGAGTCCCTTTCACAAGGATCCAAGCCGCTGTCCAGTGCTGCCCTCTAATAATGCCACCTCACATGCTCTGGAGCAAGGCTCCAGCATCAGAGGTCACAGCGTGGCCCTGCACACCAGCTGCTCCTTTCAGCTCAAGCACACTTTAGCCGGCAAGGATTCCAGCACTCCAAACCCCTCTGTGGGTTCTCTGGGTCAAAGTGGAACTCGAAGTACTGTTGAACAAGAGCTGAATATGGTGTACCTAGTTCCTCCCTCAGCCCACTGGTTTTCCTGAAATGTGCAAAACTCCAGTTCACAGACCTGCTGGCTGGTCCCAGGGAGGTCCCAGCTGTGGATTTGAGAAGAACTAATTCATTTTCACACGACATCTCCCTGCCTTCCCAAAAGGCTCTCGCGTGTCATTTATTCTTACAGAATTTAAAAAATATATACTACATACATATTATGTGTATAAAGAGAGGGATTTTTAGATTATTTAAAATGATTCATATAAATCATAACGAATAGTATCTAAGTAAACCTCGTCCATCCTTACCTTCATTGCCAAAGTCGGGTGGTTTAATTTCATTTTTCAAAGTTTCTCATATTTGGAGAAAGGGATTTTACTTGAAATTTGACAGATTGGATCAGAAAGGTAAAGCTGGGGTATGGTGTACAAGGCAAGAATGATGGGAAAAGTTCCGTCTGACTTTTATTGATAGTAGAAAAAATTCATTAAAAAGATGCGATGCTTTGTTTTTTTCCAATATCACCTCAAAAATGAGTTTCAAAGCTTTAAAACTTCAAATTTAGTGCCGAGTCCTCAGTAAAATGAATGTGTTGTCTAGGTAAGTCAAAAAATTAAAAGTGAGAGAACTTATTCCCTTGTCTTCATCACAGAATTCCTTCCTTTCAACCCAACTTTGAGAAGGGCACATTTATTAAGTCTAAGGTGGGAATACTTCAGGTGACTTTATGTGTATATCATTGACACCTGTCCCAAATCTGCTAACTAGAAACCAAGATATTTGATTAAATTTTAGCCCCATGGAGTGCTTAGGTAGTTACAGGCAAGGTGCACATAAAACCAACTGTAGTAGCCTGAAAGTTTTCATTGTAACATAAAGCCCAGATGCAAGTAATGAAAAATTCCCTTTTGCTTCATTGCCCAGCATGCTGTCTTCACTTTAGCAGACTTTGTGTGTGTTTCTCCTCTCCAGTGACATTTTCTTTTCCATACAGTCAAGACTTAGTAACTTCAAGTACAGTCAACAAGCCATTGCTGAGGGCTCAGGCCCCATTTCAAGGGCTTCTATTGAATTGCATAGGTGTGTTGGAGGAGACACCAAGTACAGGTGATGTGAACTCAGCTGAAATAAAAGAAGATGTTCAAAAAAATGACTTTTGCATAAGTCAGTCCGTTCCTGTGTCCTTAGCAATTCCAGTTGTATAGCCACTGCTTTTGGATTTAGACTGAGCAAATTTGGCCTTTCCCCTTCAAGGCGCTCTTCCAAGGACATGTCCAAAAAGGAGCTCTTCTCCCATGAAAGGAGAAGGTGAAGCTGTATTTCAGATGGCTACAAAGGCAGGTGATCCCATTCCACACAAGGGCTTCTCTTTACCAATAAATTAGGTATTGGGGACTCCAGCTGCATTTTCTAGTAGATATATCAGGGCTAAATACATAGGTTTTCATTTACTAATCAATTGATTATATACTTATTGAGACTATATATGGGTCATTCTTTCAAAGGCTGTGACCCTTGGTTCATCTCAAACAGAGCTGGAAGAGTTTTCAGAAGCTGCTAATCATTGACCAACTAATAGTTTACCAGGTCGCCCCAGGGACTCGACCCATTTGAACAAAGCTTCTATGTTCCCTAAATCTTCTCTTTTCTAAGCTAAACATACAAAGGTGGCCAAAATGACATTGATTTTCAGGCCCTCTCTAAGTAGAGACTGTTCTGAAACATGACAGTCAGTCTTTATCATAAAATGTGAAATGCCTTATTCTAGGGCAGTTCCCTCTCTCCTGCAGTTCTGCTTTAAGAAGGCAGACTGAATATGCATTTGCTTTGGAACGTCGTGTCAGATTCTGAGGTCACATCTAGTTGGGGAACCCACAGTTAGGGACTAACAGGCATTAAAAGGAAAATATCTCCGATGGACGCTACTGCCCCTGTTTTTCAACTGTAGCAAGGAGAATCCACCGTGTGAAGATGGGAAAGGGGAGAAGGGAATACACGTTTGTTGGAAGGCAGCTTGTGCTGGGAATTGTGGCATATGCTTTACATACCTAACCTCCTTTTCCCCTTACAAGAACCCTCAGAAATAAGTATCATTTGAGTTCCCATGGTACTTGTTCTGAATGAATGTTGCTGAAAGTAACAGACAGACTAACTGGCAAAGACTTGTCTTGTAAAATTAGAAGTTAGTCCTTTTCCATCTTTCAGTTCCATTTCCATCTTCATGTTCACCACCTCATGATGATGGGATGGCTGTGTCTATCCGGGTGTTACGTCCACATTCCAGGGGGAAGAAGGAGAAAAGACAAAGAGAGAAGTTCATGCCAACCCAGGTGGTTCTTTTAAGAAACAGCCTTCCTATCCATTGTGATTTCAACTTAAGTTTCGTTGGCCAGAACTATATCAAATGGGATCCTAGGTAGATGAAAATTTTGATGTAGGGACATTTCAGCTTCAAACAAAATTGGGGTTTTACTGGTAAAGAAAAATGAGGAACAGATAAGGAGTAAGTGACAGCAGAGTCTTCCACTCTGTGTGACAAATGAGTTCACGAGACATAAAATCACTGCCAGTGGCCACATAGCTAGGGAAGGGATGGGCTGAAATTTGAAGCCAGGCCCCTGACCAGTCCAAAGCTCTTGTTTTTTTCCAGCTGTGCCATACATAAGCTAAGCCTTTGGGCATAGCATACATTATCTTCCTCTTTATTGCCATTGGAAAGTGGTATTTTCTTTCTTAGAATTGTTTCGCAAATGGGGAAATTGAAGCACAGGAGGATTTAATACTTAAGTAACAGAGGCCTTGAACTACAAAGAGTCTAGCAGCACTGGTCTGAAAACTTAATATTGCTAGTCATTACAAAGAAAGCCAGGCGCTGCTTCCAGGGACATCCTCCCCCAGGGGACATCCTGATGCCCAACAGAGGACTTGTCACGAAGGACTGATACGGGGTACCAACTGACATCTTAATATTACAAATATAGGTAGTCAATTATTGAGACTCTGCGGATGATTTCAAAGTAGTTCAAACTGTGCATATGAAGTTATTCTGAAGAAACCCATTTTGGCTTTACCATTTTTAATGTAATGACCCTTACAGAAATGGATTATATCAGAAATACCAAATGCTCAGTGGTGCCCACTGATCAGTTTTTCCTTGGAAGTGGTGTTTAAACAGAGGTGGATAAGCCTAATAACAACAGCTTTTATTTAGTGAGCACTTAAGTGACCAAGATTACATCACAAAATCTCAAAACTGCAGATGCTGGCGTGGATGTGGACAGTAGGGAACACTTTTACACTGCTGGTGTAAAGTAATACAACCTTTTTGGAAGGAAGTATGGAGAACCCTCAAAGAACTCAAGCTGGCATCTACCCAGAGGAAAAAAATCCTTTTATCATAAGGACACTTGCAATAGACTGTTTATTGCAACTCGATTTACAATCGCCAAAATGTGGAAACAGCTTAAATGCTCACCGACCCAGGAATGGATTAACAAGCTGTCGTGTATGTACACCATGGAATAAACCATTAAAAAAATGGAGACTTTATAGCTTTTGTATTAACCTGGATGGAAGTGGAACACATTCTTAGTAAAGCATCACAAGAATGGAGAAGCATGAATCCCATGTACTCAATTTTGATATGAGGACAATTAATGACAATTAATGACACAGTGGGGGTGGGGGAAGGGGAGAGCACAAAGAGGAAGAAGGAGGGAGGGGTGGGAGAAAGGAAGAGCAGAGAGAGGGAAGGAGAGAGGAGGTTGGGGTCTTGGTGTGTGCCACACCTTTTGGGGGCAAGACACAATTGTAAGAGGGACTTTACCTGACAAATGAAATCAGTGTAACCTGGTTTCTTGTACCCTCAGTGAATCTCCCACAATCAGTGTAACCTGGTTTCTTGTTCCCTCAATGAATCTCCAACAATTAAACAAAAAAAAGTGCCAAGGACTGTGATAAACTCACCACAGTTGTCATCTTATTTAATCTTTACCCATTTCTGGGGAGGTCACCTATTATCCTTTCCCTTCAGGTAAGGACTTGAGGCTCAGAGAAGGTAAGTGACTTGCCCCCAGACACACACCTGCACGGTGTGTGAGGGCAGGACTGTCTGTGATCCCACCCCACCGATGTCCCTGGTGCTGTTGGGGGCTGAATACAGCAGGAAGGAAACTGCAACAAGGCCTGGGAGACTTGCGATGAGATAAACCCGCAGACACACTGGACTCAGCTGAATTTCTGAAACCAACCAAGGGAAGTTGCATTCATCTCTTCTAGTTTATATTTTGTTCATATAACCCAACATTTCAGCCTGCTGAAATATTTTTAAACTCAAACACCCATGAAATGCTGATGATTAAACAACTTTAATTTTATTGCACTCACCTACCTCTGGCAGGCAGGCTGTACCTTTGTGTAAAATTAAAAGCCAATAAAACTTAACCAGTTTTTCGTTTGGCAGTAAAGTTGCTTTCTTCTTTTTGTTCACAAATGCAACATGCTGTGCAGGTTTCTGAAAACCAAGAAACCTGGAAGGAAATTTGTGACTTTAAAACAAAATGCAGAGCTTGAGAGACTGAGCAGTTTGCAAAGAACACAGAGCTCGCTCAGCCTGTGAAAAAGGCTGTTCAAACTGTCCTGACCTCACGTGCCAAGGTCTCTCTCGAAGGTCTCCGCGGAAGCTCTTAGGTATCTGAAGGGTGAAACATGGGGAGAGAGCATTTTTAAGACATCTTTCCACTGGAAGCCAGAGCCTGTGAACCTGAGCATTTTCCCACACAAATATGCCGGCCGTTATGTGAGCCAGGCATTTCCTGTGCACGGCAGTTTTGTTATCCTTCCCCCCCCCCCACTTCTCAGGGAATTATTCAAGATTTGTAGCCAGCATTCTCTGCCACATTTTCTCTCAGCCCTGAGTCACACTTCCATATATGGAAATCTTTATCACATAGCTACCTCCCCGGCTAGGAATTTTATAGGAAGTGTTTAGTGTATTGTGGTCTTTATAAGTGAAGTCACTCGAAGGATGAAATGACAGCCACAAGCGTGGCCATGTGCAGGACTGCCTGCTCACGTGTGCAAGCTTGCACGGGTTAGCCTTTAGTGCTGCTGAACGCATTTGACAAACTTAAAATTAGCCTGTTCTCTCCTTCAGTAGTTCTTGGATAACCAAAGGAATTTTAGCTGTTTAGAAAAGAATCTTCACTTATTGCCTAAAAGTAAAGTTGAAAGGCATGATGGGAGGCACAAAAATTCAAATATCTTCCACATTTGGATACTTTCCCTGCTTAGGCAGCCACAGCACAGAGTTAGAAAAAGTTAGTCACAGGGTTGGTCCAGTTTAAGTAAATGGAAATAAAGTTAGTGTTTCACAGACTGGTCATTTAGTAGATGATCTGCCCTTCTGAGAAATGCAGCAGGAAAACATGAAATTCTAGGGGCAGCATTTTGACAACGATTTTGCTCTTCAAAGAGCAGATCCCTTTGTTCTTATGCAATTTAATTCCTCTTACAAGAAACCTGAGGTTACAAAGGGTAAGGTATTTGCTTGAGAAAATCAGGCTGATACCACCTCTATTCAGAAACTCTCAGTGGCTCCCTGATCAGTTCAAACACCATGGAACAGAATCAAAGGTTTGACGAATTTTTATAACCATTTACCCATTTAGGTACTTGTGGTTAGGCACTATGAAGGCAAAACTAAATAAGACAGGATTTTTGCTCTTGGAGTGCTATAGTAATCCATCATCATGCAACTAATTAATTGCAAAAATTCTAATATTTTAGCCTGCTCAGCTGCTATGATGAAAAGACCACAGAATGGGTGGTTTAAGCAAGAGAGATTTATTTCTCCTAGTTCTGAAGGCTAGAAATCCAAGATCAAGGTGCTGACACCTAAGAAAGTGAATAGCCTTTCTTAGCTTATAAATGGCCACTATCTTGCTGTTTCCTCACTTTTTCTGGGTAGAGAGAGAGAATGAATAAGAGCCTGTCTTCTGCTTCTTGTAAGGGCACTAATTCTATCATAAGAGCCCCGCCTTCATGACCTTTTCTAAATGGGCGGTGTTGACATGGAACTAGGTTTGAAAATAACATTCTTGCCAATGGTCTCTGTCCACTTGATCTAGGCCCATGCAGCTAGTGATGCATCAGAGCAAGACAAAGTTGGAGAACACATTACACCTCTTAGGAAGGAGGATATGCATGTGATCAGTATCAGACTTCCAATAAAAGGGTGAAAGAGAGGCAGGAGTTGTGGCTGAGGCCAGGGTGTGGGAAGGAGGAGGCTAAGGAGGAGTTTTGGGGGAAGATCAACACCATCATGGACAATAGCCCTGGAAGGTATTTCCCAAATTTTCTTCCAAGAAGATGTTTGTATGTTTTTACCAATGTTTAGGACCCAGATTATGTATTTTGTCTGAGATGTTTGATCTCTTCAGCCCTTCTCCAAATCCAGACCCCCAGGGTCAATGAGATAGTTAACATTTAAGCAATATTGACTTCAACCCAGATATGCTAAGAAATCTCCTTTTATACTATGTGTAATCAGTCCCAAGTTTGGTGGGTTCCAGTGTGCTTCCCATTAAAGTCTGGCACAGGCCTGGGGAAGAATGTATTTGCTTTGCTATGGGAGTAACTGACTCCAGGCACACTTAGCCTATGTAGAGATCTGACGTGGGCAAGGGACTATGTTCAAGGTAAAACAAACCAAGAGGACAGCCTTGGGTGCCCAGTCCTTTGTCACCGAACCCAGCCAGATAAACACCCTCTGGGGGCACCTGATGCCAGCTTTGGTTTGGGAACCCTTTGCCTGTTGTGCTTCATAGGGTTCAAAAGTTTCAACAACCATTTGGAAATAATTAAATCACCTTATACAATTGTTCTTGGAAATAAAATGCTGTGGACTGTTTGTAGAGCTCAATCAAGCTCTACAACAACACAAGACAGCCATCCCTTTAAAGACCTAGGGCTGTGTTCTGCTTTCCTCTCCTCTTTCCCTCCCTGCCTTCCTTCCACTTTGATTGAACACCTACTATGTGATGGTACTGCTGTGAGCACAGGGAGTCCATAAATGATGGAGGTGCAGCCTGGCAGCCACCCTCTTTCCTTCTGTGACCATTTATTGTACTATGCCATGTACCGGGGACGCTGCATGGAAGAGGAAACACAGAATCTGTGTTGTCAGTATATAGTCATGTAGGAGTGATGTTGAATAAGTAATTAGGAGTGTCTCTAGAGTTACAAGTGAAAAGAATAGAGATCCATGAGGGGATGTAACAGGAGGACCTAACTGAGATTATGAGATTGAAACAGTTCCTGGTGTGGGGAGGAGCATGCAGAAAGTGCTTAACAAATGCTTCTAATTAACTAAGCTTTTACAAAATTCATCTTCTATCTTCCTAAAGTTAGGATAAGTAGATTAATAAAAAAACTATCCAAATTATGTTAATAACATACGTCAAGAAATCGGTTTAAAAAACACATTTAGCTGCTCAAGATTTTCGTAGATGTAGTTTTCTAATGAGTCTCATGATAAGAGTCAAACTTCCTAAGGTCATATAGCAACTGCGGTAGGCAGAATTCTAAGGAGACCTCCAATATTCCCACCCTTCTCTTGCCCAGTGTATACTGTCTCCTGGTTATTCAGTCAAACACAATGTATGCTAGGCACTCCCTCAAAAAGATTTTGTAGAAGTAACTAAGATGTCAAATCAATTGTCCTCAAAAGAGAGAGAGATTATAGGGTGGCGGTGGGGCTGATCTACTCAAGTAAGCCCTTCAAAAGGACTGGGTTCTTGCTAGTGAAAGAGATTGGAAATGTGAGAGAGATTAAACATTGCAGAAGTTTGCTATGGCTGGCTTTGAAGAGACAGTAGGACCAGGTGGCAAGGAATGTTGGAAGTCTTCAGGAGCTGAAAGCAGCCTCCAGCTGACAGCCAGTGAAGAAATGAGACCTCAGTCCTACAACCACAAGGAAATGAATAGTGCCACAACCATGCGAGTTTGAAAGATAACCCTGAGTTCCCAAGGAGAACAAAACTCTGTTGACATGTTTTTAGCCTTGAGAGTTCTAAGCAGAAAATCCAGCCTTCCGACTCAGGGCACTGTGAACTAATAGATGGGTACTATTTTAAGCCACTAAGTTTGTGACAATTTGCTACACAGCCATAGAAAATGAACCCAGCTGCTATTCTGTTTCTCTCTTAGAACCTACATCTCCAGTCTTTGTGATAATAGACTCAATCCTCTTGACAAAAGACACTGGGCTAGTAAACATTTTATCTCTCGCCTCTGGTCATGGTGATTGGCTCAGGTGTTGGGTACATATATGAACTGTACAATCAATGTCCTTACCTATGAATTATCAAATTTGAACTTAAGGAACTCTCTGGTCATAAGCTGTAGGAAATAGAGCCCAAAGCTGCCCATAGTCATGATCTTCATTAACATGGTGAAACTGACCTGGACCCTGACACCCAAAGAGCATGGAGAGTCCTGACAGTTGATTCAGTTGGATACCCTGAATCCATTGCCTTCTGCCCACTTGAACCCATGCCCTTCCAGTGATTTGATTATGTGAATGAATGTTACCCCTTTTGATTTAAGCTAAGTGATGCTGAGCTGCTGTCACTGGCAACCAGAGAGGTCTGAACAATAAAGCTAAAGAGGAATAAAGAACTAATAGCTGAAAACATCAGTTCTGCTTATCAAACATTATCAAGACATGGAAATGCCTTCTTACATATAACGTGGGTTTTATTTTTTGTTTGTTTAAATCAATCCTGAAGGACATCAAATATTAATAGTATCAAAAATAAACACTAGTGTAATCAGATCATTAGAGCTTACCCTAACCTTAAATGTCATCTGGCCAAGGTCCCTCATTTTCTAGGTACAGAAATGCAGCACCAGAGAGGAAACACAGTGAGTTTTAGATAATAACCTGGTCATTCCAGGATCACCAGTAATAACTGACCCAGTCTGAATAAATAATGATGCTGCTTATATCTAATTAATTTTTCTCTTCTGCTTTCCAGAAGAGATTACTTGGATCCATCTCCTACTGTTCCAGTATATTTTTTCTCACCTCTTCTAAAATTGTGTCCACTGAGCACTGTGACTCTCATGACTCCTAAGGTATGTTTTAAGCTCCAGTTTCTGGAGCTTTGGAGCTATCTAAGTTTGTCATGGTAATTTTACTTGATTCTACTAAAAAGGGTGTATAGTTGGGTCTCGTTGTGCCTACTGCAAGAAGATATCCTGGGCACAACTTCCCTTTGTGAAGATTGTGAGAAGGTAAGTTCATAAATAATTGTTTCTCTGGAGTATAAATATAAGCTTGTTTCCGTAGATAACTTGGTCACAAAGATTAATGAAACAAGTGTTTTCCAAAGTCTGGTTGAATGAGACTTTTGACATATCAAATTATGAACTTCTTAATCCTTTTGAGCATCAATGTACAGACTGAAGTGTCTGGAAGGGCATCGTCTTAGAGAGCATCACTCTCCACCTCTCACTGAACAGAAAAGGACAGTGGGCTTCAAAGAGGAGGAACTTGATCAAGGTTAGATCCTCTCTATTTTAGAAGATCAGAAAGTACATCTGCAATGCCTTTGAAAGAGATGAACAGATAAAAGGTTTTTCCTTAAAATTTGTAGTTTCTACATGTATACAAACAAACAGACAAACAAAAAAGGTATGACAAAGTATAAAGATTATCCTTTGCCTGAATTTTGGAGTAACTTTGGAAAGGTAACTTTTCCAGGATTTAAAAAATCTTACCAAGGAGATAATAAAATGACCTATTTGCTATAAATTTAAAAAATTGAGTAATTGAAAGAGAAGTAACATTTTCAGTGTAAAAAATGGTGCTATTTATTTTTTAATATTTGGAGAACTCTAAAGAACAGGAAGAAATAAGGCAGAAAAAATTGCACTACCAAACGAACTACTTTTTATTATTTTTGGTATTTTTCCTTCTATCTTATTTTGTATGTATGGGAAGTCTATATAAGGATGGCAGTCATAAATATTTTCCCATGTTATTACATCCTCTTTATAAATATCTACTAAGAGCATGTGGTATGTTTTTCTTTGGCAGCTAACTAATCTATTATAGGAATGCTGGTTTTAAAATAACTTTACAATGAGCATCTCCATGTATAAGTATTTTTTTCCATATTTAGGATCATTTTATTATTCCTCATAAATGGAGTTTTGAGCTCTTTTATACTAGGGGCATAGCTCAATCAATAGTCATTAAAAGAAGTAAATAAATATTTAATCAGAATGAGCCAGATGTGCTGTAGTAACAAGCAGCTTTATTATCTCAATGACCTAACAAAATGAGAATTTATTTCTTAGTCACGTGAATTCTCTGACTCTCTGAAGAGTTACTCTCTGAAGCTCCAGCGTATGGGAAGTTGTTCAGTCTTTTGACTTCACCATCTCAGCTGGGGTCTTCTCTGTCATCATATTTTCAGACGAAGATTCCTAAATGCTTGCTCCTCACCCACAGCAGATCCAGTTACAAGGAAGGAAGGAAGTGGGACAGAGTGGGCAAGTGTGATCCTATCATGCACAAGACGGAGGAGAGCACTTACACTTTCTACCACATCAAGGTTATTAGCCAATGGCTTTGCACATCAGTTCACAGGATCATCAATTTGTATGATAAAGTTTTTTTGTTTTTAGCACTCGTTGAATTGCTCTTTAAAAAAGTTATTTTTTGCTACACTCAAGGGAAAAGTATTTAATTTTCATTCCTTTGATTACCTTAATGTTGACTTTTTGTATTAATTAACAAACTAATTCATTAGTCAATCATTCAACAAATACAGTCATACACTGCATAATGACATTTTGGTCAATGATGGACTATGCATTTGATGATGGTCCCACATGATTATAATGGGGCAAACAACTGTAAACTGGGTGTGGATGGAGATGACATTGAGAAGCCCTTGGAGATGGTTCCTAAGGAATTGACTAATGAGGAGCTGTTGGAAGTTCATCATAGCTTGAAGAAGACGCAAGAGCAAAGGAAACTGTAGGAGATGGTAAAGAAAACGAGCCCCCAAGAAAACTCACCATGAAAGGTTTAGCAGGAGTTTTTTTAGACCTCAACAGGCTTCTTAAAAAGTTTGAAAACTAGGCCCAAGACTAAAAAGGTTTTCATTAATAGAGAGGAATGTTCATGATGCATTATCTGCTTATAAGCAAATCTGTAAGTAGAAAAAAGCAAGCAAACCACCACAGAGATATGTGTGTGTGGGGGGGTGGGTGACTGTATTCTTTCTTACCCAGGGGCTTTTAGCAAGAGAAAAATTGCGAAACAGCTCAGAAATAACCATTTATGGCTGGGTGTGGTGGCTCATGCCTGTAATCCTAGCACTCTGGAAGGCTGAGGTGGGTGGATTGCTTGAGCTCAAGAGTTTGAGACCAGCCTGAACAAGAACAAGACACTCTCTCTTCTAAAAAGAGAAAAAGTAGCCAGGTATTATAGCAGGCTCCTGTAGTCCCAGCTACTAGGGAGGCTGAGGCTATAGGATTGCTCAAGCCTAAAAGTTTGAGGTTGCTGTGAGCTATGATGACACCACACTATTCTACCCAGGGTGACAGAGTGAGACTTTGTCTCAAAAATAATAATAAAAGAAATATTCACTTATAGCATTTTCTAAGCTTTGAAGCAAGGAAAGAGCTTGGCGCCCGTAGCACAATGGTTACGGTGCTGGCTCCATGCACTGAGGATGGTGGGTTTGAACCCAGCCTGGGCCTGCTAAACCACAATGGCAACTGCAACCAAAAAATAGCCTGTAGGCATTGTGGCAGATACCTGTAGTCCCAGCTACTTGGGAGGCTGAGGCAAGAGAATCACTTAAGCCTGAGAGTTTGAGGTTGCTGTGAGCTGTGACGTCATAGCTCTCTACCAAGGGAGACATAGTGAGACTCTGTCTCAAAAAAAAAAAAAGCAAGGGAAGAAATCAAAAGGGAAGCTGGGTGTGGTGTCTGTAATCCCTGCACTTTGGGAGGCCAAGGTGGGAGGATCAATTGCAGCCAGGAGTTCAAGACCATCCTGAGCAGTATAGGGAGACCTTTATCTCTGAAAAAAATGCAAAAATTAGCAGGTCTTTGTGGCCTGGGTAATAGAGCAAGACACTGTTTCTAAAAAAAAAAAAACAAAACAAAGAAAAAGGTCAGAAAGATTAAAAAGATTTGACTAGATAATTTAAAAAATCTGTACAAATGAGAAAGAACCATCAGACAAACTGAGGAAAATGTTTGCAGCAAATGCAACAAAGAGAGGCTTTGTTTTATAAAGAGCTATAGCAACTCAGTAAGAAAAATGTGAAGAACTCGAAATATAAACACACAAGGATATGTGTAGACAGTTCACAGAAGAGGCACTGTAACTAGTCAATGATTATACAGTCCACAGAGAAGGGCACCACGTCTATGTGTCATCATTGTGGCCCCAATTCCAGGGACAGTGCTTGGTTCATATATTCAGTAAATACAATTATGCATCACTTAATGATGGAGTTCTTTTTATTGTTTGTTTGTTTGAGACAGAGTCTCACTTTCTTGCCCTCAGTAGGGTGTCATGGAGTCATAGCTCACAGCAACCTCAAACTCCTGGACTCAAGCAATCCTCTTGCCTCAGCCTCACAAGTAGCTACGACTACAGGTGCCCACCAAAATACCCAGCTGTTTTATGGGATCTCTCTCTAGTTCAGGCTGGTCTCGATCTCATGAGCTCAGGCAATCCACCCGCCTCAGCCTCCCAGAGTGCTGGGGTTACAGGTGTGAGCTGGGATTATGTTTCGAGAAATGCATCCTTGGGCACTGTTGTCATGTGAACACCACAGTGTGCTCACACAAACCTATGTGGTATAGCCTGCTATACACCTCTCCAGCTCCACAACAGTCAGATGCTCTTGACTTGCTCTGTTTCCCATCCCATCTGACTTGTAAGTTCAGCCATAAGTGGCACCTATCCAAATCTCATGTCGTTCTTTGCCCGTGCTAACGTTAAACACAGAGCCCTGTGCAGGCTGGTTCCTATGGATGGACTTTGCTTACGTCATTTATCTTTTCCCCGGAGAGTAGCTTCCTCGCCTGACAACCTACTTCTTTTTTTTTTTTTTCAAGTTGATCAAAGTAGGCAAAGTGCCAAAGTTTATTAAAGCATAGTAAATTCCATAGAAGGCACTGGTCTACCCCCATCAAGTGGAGAAAACCCTGAGTTTAATAAGATTTTTCCTCTTTATGCTGACTTCCTAAATATATGTTATCTGGGGGGAAGTAATGTATTTATACTTTTTCTTGGAAAAGGGAAGAAATTTCCAGAATAGAAAAGAGAATATTGAAGAGAATCCTCTTCTTTAATAACCTTGCAAGGCGATTTCTGGGGGTAGTCATGGTATTTTAAATGGTCGTGGAACAAATGTATATAATATTAACTATCTGCATAAAAATGGTGACTTGAAGATACTGTCATCTTACTTGTATGCATACTCCACAGACCACTTTCACACACACCCCCAACCCCCGGAGACAGAGTCTCTCTTTGTCGCCTCCTGGTAGAGTACCATGGCGTCTTACCTCACAGCAACCTCAGACTCCTGGACTCAAGCGATTCTCTTTCCTCAGTAGCTGGGACTACAGGAACCCACCATAATGCCTAACTTCTTTTAGAGAGGGGGTCTTGCTCTAGCTCAGGATGGTTTTGAACCTGTGAGCTTAGGCGATCCACCTGCCTTGGCATCCTGGAGTGCTGGGACTACAGGTGTGCGCCACTGCGCTCAGCCCACAGACCACTTTTTACAGCCTATCTCTCCCCTTTGTGGCCTCTCAACCCAGAAGACCCATTTCTGTAAGTCAAACATCTGATTAGTCTTGGACACATTCTCAACTGTTATTTTTTTCTTGGAAGCCCATTAGTCAATTTGTTCCTTTTATAATGGACAAAGCATCTCAGGGTACCACCTGCTCCTCTTTCTCCTTATGCCTATTTACTAGTTTGAACACAATTGAACACCTTTGTTACATCGTTGACATTTCTAGAGTATTTCTCCCATATAAATGATTAGATTAGATTATGATCAGAAAAGCTTGAGAAATATTTAAAGAGTTTGTCAATTCTTCACAGTGCTAGAATTTCACTATGAGTTATTTTATATACTGAAGAGTGTGAGTACTGCTAAAAGAATTGGCCACTTTCTTCATATCTGTAGGGGTTTTCTCTGTTCTGAATTTTTTATGTGTAGAAAGGTTTGAGCACAAATGAAAAGATTGTCACATTCTTCACATTTCTAGTGTTTGTCTTCAGCACGAATTATTTTATGTATAGAAGACTATGCCTACTGGCATAAGGTTTTGCCACATTCTTTACATTCCTAGAATTTTTCTCTGATGTCTACTAAGGCCTGAGCACCACTTAAAAGCTTTGTCACATTCTTCACATTTGTAGTGTTTCTCTCTGGTATGAGTTTTTTTTTATGTTTAGTGAGGTATGAACCTGAGTTAAAGGCTTTGCCACATCTTCACATTTGTAGGGTTTCTCTCCAATATGAATTGTCCTATGTTTAATCAGGTATGAGACTGCTTTAAAGACTTTGCCACAATCTTCACAATTGTAGGGTTTCTCTCTAGTATGAGTACGCTTCTGGTTAGCAAGGTTTGAGCAGCAGGTAAAGGCAATACCACATTCTTCACATTTGTAAGGTTTCTCCTGTGTGAATTCTCTTATGTTCAATCTGATGTGAGTGACTTTTAAAGCTTTTGCCACAATCTTCACATTTGTAGGGTTTCTCTCCTGTATGAGTTCTTTTATGTATAGTCAGGTAATAACGTGAGTTAAAGTCCCCACCACAATATTCACATTTGTAGGGGTTCTCTCCAGTAGGAATTCTCTTGTGTCTAGCAAGCTCTGACCACCAGGTGAAGGCAATTCCACATTCTTGACATTTGTAAGGTTTCTCTCCAGTGTGAATTCTCTTATGGTTAATCAGGTGTGAGCGTGCATTAAAAGCTTTGCCACATTCTTCACATTTGTAGGGTTTCTCTCCAGTATGAATTCTTTTATGTATAGAAAACTGCAAGTACCTATTAAAGACTTTCCCACATTCTTCACATTTGAAGGGTTTTTCTCCAGTATGAATTTTCTTATGATTCATAAGGTATAAGGACTAGGAAAAGTCTTTGTCACATTCTTCACATTTGTAGAGTTTCTCTCCATTGTAAATTCTCTTATGTGTGGAAGGTTTTGAGCTGTGGTGGGAACATTTACCATAATTTTCACACTTGTCACATTTGTACAGTTTCTCTGCAGTAGGAATTCTCTATGATCTGAAAGGCTTGAGTAATATTTAAAGACTTTGACACATTCATTACATTTGAAAAGTTTCTCTTCGTCACCAATTCTCTTATGTTTAGTAATGTGTGAGTATAGGTTAAAAGCTTTTCTACATTTCTTACTTTTAAATGTTTTCTCTACAGTACATGTCATCCTATGTGTATTGAAATTTGACAATCTTCTGAAGACCTTCACACATATATTACATTGAAAGATTTTGCTACTAGTAGCTGTTGACCTTTGGTCAAGTCCGTTATAACATAGTTTCTGGTGCTTACACTCATATATATTCGAGGCCACAGCTCCCACATCTTCTCAGTATTATATCTGGGAAGGAAACATTTATGCCCTGCTCTTGAAAGTGGCCTAGAGTGGATTTAGTACATATTCCTGAGTGCTTGAATACTGTTTTGGGTGTCTTCATCTTCCAGGGCTCTTTGCTTTGCTCCAGAAAGGCAATGATGTCTGGCTTAGAGATAGCAAGACCAACTAAGACCAGGTTTCTGTTTTTTGTTTTTTTGGGTTTTTTTTGGTAGAGACAGAGTCTCACTTTATTGCCCTCAGTAGAGTGCCATGGTGTCACACAGCTCACAGCAACCTCCAACTCCTGGGCTTAGGCGATTCTCTTGCCTCAGCCTCCTGAGTAGCTGGGACTACAGGCGCCCGCCACAATGCCCAGCTATTTTTCTATTTTGCAGTTCGGCCGAGGCCGAGTTTGAACCCGCCACCTTTGGTATATGGGGCCGGTGCCCTACTCAATGAGCCACAGGCACTGCCCAAGACCAGGTTTCCATAGTTCTCTAACATGACTTCCTGATACAAATTCTGCTGATCAGGGTCCAGGCAGGTCCACTCATCCATAGAGAATTTTATAGACACGTCCTGGAATGTCAATAGTCCCATTTCCCAGCTTCTGAGGTTGTACCGGTGTCTTCCTATGAATCTCTCAGTACCTGTTGGTGACAAGCTGACAGAGGTTGCAGCAGAGACACCTGGGCCCCCTTGAAGTTGCAACCATCTGACAACCCTACTTCTTCACTAGGCCTCACAGTGAGGCAGAACCTCAATCACCACTGGCCTCTTGGCTTCTTCACTGTCTCCCAACACCACCCCCTCCCTGTTTCTGTGCTCATCTTCCTTCTGGAATGTTCTTCCACTTCCCCAGAGCCACACAGGCACAGCTAATGGAGCCCCTCACTCTTCTGGGCCCACAGAGGACCTCTGTCTATGCTAGTGGTCTTGAAAGTGGGGTGCATGTAGCAATATTTGGGGTGCACAAGAAAGTATTGGAAGTTTTGCTTATAAAATTTCAACCTTCGGCCAGGCACTGTGGCTCACACCTCTAATCCCAGCACTCTGGGAGGCTGAGGCCAGCTTGAACTCTTGAGTTCAAGACCACCCTGAGCAAGAGTGAGATAGCCATCTCTACTAAAAATAGAAAAATGATCTGGGTGTTGTGGCTGGCACCTGTAGTCCCAGCTGCTTAGGAGGCAGAGGCAAGGGGATCGCTTGAGCCCAAGAGTTTGAGGTTGCTGAGAGCTAGGACGCCATGGAGACTCTGTCTCAAATAATCATCATCATCATCATCATCATCATCATCATAAATAAAATTTCAACCTTTTAAAGCTCCCATTTTTGTGTATGTTTTTAAATGGCCACAATATATTCATTTAGAAGTGTAGAACCATTTTTTATCAGTTCTAAGACACACAATGTTTCTCATTCTAACATCTCATGTTGGAATGCATTGTGCAATCTATAATCATTGCCTACAGAAAGCCTATGGAACCATTTAATTGGCAGTAATATTTTTCTTTTCTCATGGTAAATAAGATGATATAATGTGCCATTGATAATATCTGCAATTCTATGAAATATATATTGGAAGTGCTTGCTCAAAAATGTTTTTAACTAATGGGGTTGCAAAATGAAAAAGGTCAGAGGCCATCCCATCCGTATAACTCTGTTGTTTCTTATTATCCACAGCTTTGAGTTCCTGATTAACTTTGTATATGTGTGTCTGAATGGTTGTACACACTATCTTACCAACTTAATGAAGTACAGGGTACATGGTATTCCACTGCATAGTCTCTGTAAGATCTTCTGCTTCTAGATCAGTGTTCTCAACCCCACCTGACCTAAAACCAATTTTATAATCAATATTTTACAAGGTCCTTTTTACTATTTTTAAATGAAATTCCCAAATAATAATTATTATTTTTTTGTTTGTTTTTTTGCAGTTTTCGGCCAGGGTAGGTTTAAACCCGTCACCTCCGGTATATGGGGCTGGTGCCCTACTCCTTGAGCCACAGGCGCTGCCCCCAAATAATTTTTTTTTCTAGTCTCTAACTAGTATGGTCTTAATGAGTATTGTCAACTAAAATAAAATCTTAAGACTTGTCCCTCCTCCCCAGCGACTAATTGGATCCCCTCTTGGCCATGGGAGTGCAGAGCACATAAGCAAGCTTAGTGAATGAACAAAAAATGGTGGGCAAATCCTGACCCAGGGTGAGAATATATAATGATCTAGGGGTAATATTGTTAATTTGTTTAGCCTTTAGCCTTTTTTAGGCTCAGTGACTCTCGAGCACAGTCTGCAGTGGCGTTACAGCTTTCTTTTTTTTTCTTTGGACAATCTGGTAGTGTTGAGAGAGGCTACTGGAGAAGGTTGAAGTCTAGGAGAACAGGTCTTCTCAAGGACACACCAAAGATACACCTGCAGGGTCCTCTCCATGGTGACTCAGCTCTTGGGAATTTGTAAATGTAACTTCCTGGAACTTGGACATTTCCAAGTTCTGTGAAATCCTGTAGTTCTGTAGGGGCTGGAATAGCATCTCCCACTTGATTCAAACTGGCCAATGAGAAAGGTACCTGTGGGGAGGAACTTTTTGACTGTCAATAAAAAGGGAAAGAGCAAGCCAGTCGGGGAGTGCAGCCATTTGGAATTCTTCTATGCCATAAGCTCCCAGGTGGTGAATAAAGCCCTTACTCTTAATAAACGTGGTATTTGGGTGCCCTTTCTCTCCATTGGGCCTCCTCTTCCTGCAACAGAGTAAGGCACTGTAGTTATGTAAGGGTTGTAAGGGGGTTCTTCTATTCCTGGGAAAAACTTAAAAGAATTGCATTAGTGTACAGAAAGCTACAAAGTTCTGTTCAGCAATGTGTATTGAGACCTCTCTGTCTCTTCTCTGCTTTTTCTAAGACTACCAGTGCTAGGTCATTGGCTGCTGTTTCATCCCTGTGACGTGAAGGTCATGTAACTGCCCACTTCAGTTCAGATATGAATATGAAAACTTTTTTAGAATATGAGGTAGCTAAAATGTTGAAGGTGAGGCCCAAAGTTGGGAAGGAGCCCCCAAACACCATGTTAATAAGAAGAAGGGCTTGAAGACAGACCAGCCTTAAGGCTAATTATCCTGTCATCATCTTAAATCTAAACTGTGGTCCATACACCCCCACACCCCAGCCATGGGCTCTCAGAGAGGCTTTTGGGAGGTCTGTATGTGCAGTATGACTTAGGTTCTAAGGTGACTCTGAACCACAAGGTTGGCCCAACATAGACAATATAAAAGAGAACCCCTGGCCATAACATAAAGAAAGCCTTTGTGTGGTGGTGCCTGTGGCTCGACGTAGTAGGGCGCCTGCCGACCCCATATGCCAGAAGTGGCGGGTTCAAATCCAGCCCTGGACAAAAACTGCAAAAAAATAAAAATAAAATAGAAAGCCTTTGTCTTTCTTTGTCATAAAATTAGAGGCCCTAATTTAATTAGAGGCCCTCATCTATATGTCTATGGTGAACATATCTTGCTTTGTAAACCTATATCTTGCTCTTACTCGGTACATCTATCTTTCTCATTTTCAATAATTTTTGTTTCATGCTTGCCTTACTTTGGGTTGTCTAGTCATTTTTTGACCAAGAGCACTCCAAGAATGAGGACCCAGGGAGCTGCCTGAAATCCCAACATTACTATGTGTATGTGATTAGGGATAGAAAGGTTCCACAGGGAAGTAGGAGAAAAGTCAGGCCTCCTATATAAGAAAGTTAAAAAGGGTCCTGCAACAATGAGAACGGTGAACAAGGCAAAGGTCACAAACATCACGAGACTACTAGTCACCACCATACAATATCTGGAAAATAGCAGGTAACAATTATTGTTAACACGTAAAGGAAAATGGGCACCTGTAGTAACTGGTAGCCAATAAATAATAGATAAGAATATCTAAGACTTCAGAGAAATAAGAAAAACTCTTACAGATAATTATAGGGGGAGCTAGTATGAGATACTTATACTGATGTACTGTCTTTGTGTGGTGTCTCCACTCACTCGCAAGTGGGACCCTTTCTCAATCTCTCTGGGAAAATCTATGCTTCTTTTCAAAAATTATGCTTTTTTTTTCTTCACTGCATTGGAGTCCTGGCTGCTTTATTTCCATTTCTCCTTATCTTACTTTTGCTTCAACTCAGCCAAGCTTATTAGTTCTGCTGAGTGACTGGATCAGGTTGACCGGACAGCTCAAGGATCTAAAAGACCCCTGACACCATGTTTCTTTATATATCTGTGTATAGTCAAATTAATATGAATTCACACTGATACCAAATAATTTTTTTAAAAGAAGACTATATTGGTAAGAGGTAAGAAGACTCTTACCAGTAAGAGGTATCAGTGTGAATCCAAATAATATTTTTAAAAGAAGACTATATTGTATTAGTTAGTATACCCTAAGTGCTAAAAAAATAGTTCATAAAAATATAGTAAAAACGCTATACTTGACCACCTCCCTACATGCCTCCTTCTTCAGTTGATCTAATATTCATAAATCAGAAATGCACCACATGTATGCATCAGTACAGTAGGCCTAGTTGGCCTAGTTCCTTATGTTGGCCACTTCCATATGTTGATCAGTCCCTTGGATGGTTAATTTGCAGAGGTTCTACTGTATATTTAATGGCTTAACCACAGTATGGTTTAATTATTGTTCCCATTATAGGACCACAGAGACAAATAATAGTCTGGAGGAGAAACTGACAGAGAAGCAGGATAGGTAGTTTCCAAGGGCCAAATCTGGAAGTGGCACACAGCACTTCTTCTCGGGGACCATTGGCTAGAACTCAATCACATGACCACAACTATCTGCGAGAGTAAAAGGAAATAGAGTCTAGTTGGGGGACCAGGAGAGAGAAAATAACATGGATTTTGGTGAGCATCTAGTAGTTTCTGCCAAAGATATAATGTCTTGTTATAAAAGAGAAATTTTTCAAAAATAATAATGTATTATGATTTTCACTGTGTAGACCCTTAGGATGACTACACTAGGAGATATAAGGGTCAAATGCTTATTCCTAAATGGAGGACCATATGACTGTGAAGGCCGTACCTGCAGTGTAAGAGTGGTGTGTCGTGTAAGTGACTAACATGTCATTTCCATTTCACCATTACTATCCAACAGTGGTAATATCACTAGTGATAGAGTACCTGAACAAAGTACAATCATCCTTTAATGTACATAGCTGACACATTCCTGGAAGATCCAGCACATAGTAGAATTCTGCAAAAAATGCTTTTTCTTTATGTGTAAAATACCACCGGACTCAGGCTTGGATGATTATGAAGATTTTTTTGCCACCATGAATATCCAGTGGGATACTAAGTAGGGATGAGGGACAATCCTTCATTGTGCAAAACTCTCTGGATATTACAAGATGTCTAGTGTCCCCAGCACCCTCCTGATAACTGCCATTAGTACCCCACACACACCCACACGAATCACTACCAACTGAATATACCTCCATAAATTTCCAAAGCATCCCAGCTTCTACTGAGAACCACCTGTATTGCTCAATAAATGCTTGTCTAATTCACTCACAGGTACATGAATAAATGAATATATGAACTAATACACTAATCCTGGCATACTGCTATAAAGCTAAGAATATGAATACATTTGGAATGCCAGGTGTAATGCTAGGTGATTTTATATATACTATCTCATTTCATCCTCATAACAGGCTTGCAAGTGGGCATTAATATCCTTCATCTTTACCAAAGCAAAGCCAGGCTGTGGATATGAGTGGCATGTTGGGACGCACATGGTGAGTAAATATGTGGAAATCTGGGATTGAAATCTGGGCCTGACTCCAGACTCTGTGGTATTTCCACTGACCATATGTCTCCATTTAAGTAATGATTCTTAGTACTCCTTTTCACTTTATAAAGGGTCCTGTTTAGATGATGAATTACATGACCACCCTAAATATTATGTGCTGCTATTGTCATCATTAATTTCTGCATGAGAATGTGAAGAGAAAGAGTGAAAGAAACAATATTCTTCTGTTTCAGACCTCAGTGGGATGACTGAGGGTGCAGAATGGGTTTTCTCTTCCTCATTTATGCACTCCTTAAATCATCCATGAAGATTTGTGTCAGTTTATCTTCTGGTAAAACAATCTCTTAAACAGTAGAAAAACACTTTCTAGAATTCAATCTTTTCCCATCAAATAGGATGCTGTGCTTTCCCTTCAAGTGAGATGGGCTGTCCTCTGAGAAAGGGAAAGACTAAATTCTCCCGAATGTGAGAAGCAACCGAAGACAGCAGGAAGACAAGCCAAGACATTCTGAGCAAGGCGGTGCACTGGCGCTTGCTTTTTTTTTTTTGATGAGTTGCTCACACTCTTGAGTCAGGAAGAAACTCTCCCTTTTGGCATTCCGAAGTTGGAAGTCTATCTCTCTGCTCCTGTTTCTGACAGTTTTCAAACAATTGCTTGAACTAAGTCACAGTTTTAGGTATGTCACATGCCCATGTTTGGTTTCAGAGTTCTGAGAAATTACCAGAAAAAATCCACAGGATAATTAGAGCACCCAAGTCCTGAGTCCCTGCCACCTTTCTCATCTCAATCTTGCCCGTCTCTCTGTCCTGCTGTCCCCCTGCATTTGGTGTTTCCCCTCCTCATCGCAAGCCTGAGTCAGGGGCTGGTGAGGCAAAGTGCATTAGATTACCCTCTGCCTCCCACCCATGTGCAGCCCATGTGGGTTCAAACACAGAACCAACCTCAACCTATTCAGGCTCTTCCCCAGCCACCATCAGCCAGTGCCCTACTGGGTGGTCTGAAGGTATTTCTTGGAAAGGAGCCTAGCAGTTGGCCTCACCGTCTTGATTTCCCATCAAGAGCTCTAGTGTAGGGAGTCCTGGTGCAGATGCTGAGTCCACCCCTTGGAGCCTGTTAGGAGCCTGATCTTACACCCAGGCTGGGCAGGGGTGGGGAGGGGACTTCTGGGCTGTTCCCGGCTTGTCCATGCATCCTTGCTGAAGCTTGGCACTGATGTGTGGCAAGGAGCACAACATCCCATTAAAGGTTCATAAGAAAATTATAAAATTTTAACACTAATAATGGCAGAATTGGACTTACGAAATACTATGCTATTTCAGTTGCTTCCTTCAGCTTCTGTCTTATCTCAGAAGAAATCACATCAGAAACTGATACATGTTGTTAAAATTTTCCACCCCTCAAGCCTCTGTAGCTGAGTAGAAAACATAAAGGTTGCCAAGAGGAGTGTCCAGCCTTTTGTGTGTTCTCTGCCACACATTGGAAGACCAAGAGTCGCTTTGGGCCACACCTTAAATATACAAACAATTACCAATGAAAGCTGATTAGCAAAAACAGGTCTATGCGTACTTTCCGTGACATCCCAGGTCGCAGATAAGCAAACCGTCCTCACAAAATCAGCATGTGGCCCACAAGTGGCCGGACACACCTGCTTTAAATCCTTACAGAGTAATTAGGAAATAATTCCCCCACCTGTGAATACTGGCCCGTTGTTGTATAAAGACAGGATGTTCTGCTGAGAACATCAGGAGTACACCCCATAATGCTGTCTTTCCTCCCTCCCACATCCATAGAAGGCACTCTTAATTGATCACTACTTTCTCTTACTAATTCTCAATAGAGTACTTTGGGGAGAAACGGATAAAAACTACTTTCTCTTCTGCTCTCGTTTAAGCCCACACCCATAATGAGGGGGACATTCCCAGAATCTTTCATCCAAGGCAGTTGTTGCACTTTCCACAGGAAATTTAGAATGTTAAAGAGTGGACCTGGGCAGCGCCTGTCGCTCAAGGAGTAGGGTGCCGGTCCCATATACCAGAGGTGGCAGGTTCAAACCTGGCCCCCGCCAAAAACTGCAAAAAAAAAAAAAAAAAAAAAGAGTGGACTTGAAGCCACCATGTGAGGGGCCTCCTAATCCTCTCTTATCCACTGTCTTGAGAAATTTATCTATGATGAAATATCACCCGGTGGGAAGGGACAGATGTGGGGACGTGCCAGGAGCTACGCAAGGAGGCCCTGGAGAGGAATGCAAGCTTGCAATGAGTATGTTACATGTTGCCAGCCAGACTCCTTACGTACAGTTAGCTCTCTGGGTCTGCTTTCCCTTTTTCTATCCCTGAGCCTTAAGCCAAGGTCATTCATTCATTTATTCAACAAACAATTATTAAGCATTTGCCCTGTGGCAGTTGCTGAACTATGCTGCAGAATATAAGGATGAGTGACACAGATACAGTGTGGGGAAGGCAGCCCGATAATAGACGGCTTTGCTCTTGGTGGTAAGGTCTTTGAGCGTGGAAATCTTAGCAGGAAAGCTGGGGAGGACACGGGAGGCCAGCGCTCCAATTAAGAGGTGTCTGTTCTCCAGTGTGGCTTCACTAAGGTGGACAGGACACGCTGAGGAGAACTGTGGACAGAGGCACACAGGCAGGAAGATCAAAGAGGCAGCCTCTGGCCCAGGAAGCACCTGGGTTATGAGGTCCAGGAAACTTATCCACATGGCGGCTCTTCTTCTATTGCCGACCTCAGATGACTGGACATAATATTAATAGAGGTTCAATTTTTTAATAGGGGGCTCATACCAGTGAATGGCCGCCTTGATATTTTATTTTTGTTAACTAGTGCAATGAAATCCCCATATTTGTACTTATAAAAATAAACAATAAAAATCAAAATGAACTTTTTAGTAAAGGACACAAAAGTGCTACAAAAAACAAATAGGGGGTCGTGGAAGTTAATCATTGGCAAAGAACAATCCGTGATCTGCCCTTGTGTCTTTCCATTTTCTTCCATGGACAATTCTTAGACGCCCCCATTTTGAAGTCTTCTTGCTCTTGGACCAAGCATCCAGCACACCCCCACAACCTGTAATCACAGTGGAGTCACTCATCAGAGCCACTCTTCCTACAGTTGACACCACCGTTATTGTTCCTGACACATGAGGCAGGAGGACCTGAGGCTGAAGTTCATGGTGGTGGAGACGTGAGCAGATAGTGCTCAGACGCAGACAGGCAGAGTGGGATCCCAGCGCAGCTCTTAGGTGGAGATACAAGAGGAGGGAGTCTGTGTGTGAGGCGGCAGGACCTCCACGGCCTGGGGAGCATTCAGGGAATGATCCCCCCAACTACTTCTCCTTTCCCAAAACAACCATATTCCTTTCTTCATGCTCCCCCTGCCAGCAATCACGTAGCTCTTTCTTTGTCTAGTTAATCTTATCTTTAGGAATTATGCAGAAATCCTCATGATCTTTCCCTTTTTACTTCTTAACATACATTAACAAAGTTAAGTAGAAACCATTAGCAGAATGATTCGTCTTTGATAAAGTTATTTACAATTTCTAATCATATGGTAAGATCAAAAATATATCTTTTGTCTATACTACTTCCCCATAAACAATCTTGCCCAGATACTATAAAATAAAGCTAATTTTGTGTTTGGGGCTGGCTGCAACCATCCGCTGAGTCAAACCTACAGACCTCACCTTTCGTCTCTCCTGTCTTCTCTTCTGTTTTATTCCCTCAATCCCCACCGCTTCCACTCCGGTTCCTTTCCCTTCTCTGCACAGGCTTGTGAAAGGGTCTGGTAGAGATAGATAGTACTGAGAGTAGACACCTGGCCTGTGTGGTGATATAAGAGGGGCTTAGAAAGGGCTTAGGGAGCAGACCTGAAAGGAAGACAATGAAGGAAGGTAAGGAGTTATGGCTTTGGCATTCAGGTATGTGGGAGGGAGTGGAGGTGACATTAAACTAGATCAGGGAACCTGAGGACTGGATTGTCAGCTTGTATGCTTGGAATGACTTCCTGGGGCCTTCGCATGTAACCAAGTATTCGCCATCATTTACTAAATAAGTATCGCCATGCTTCTGGGTGGGCAAAGACTAGTGTCGTGCTTGCCCCTCTCCCCAAATAAGCCAAAAACATTTCAGTCCATGACCCCAAGGCTTTCACAATCATTACCAAAAAATGCCCCAAGAACCTGGTGGGATCAGCTTGGTGCATAGACTCAATGTCCAGAGCTCCTGCTTCCCATAAGCCCAAGGTTGAGCACAGCAAAGTATGGAGAGGGGAGGGTTTTCTCATATCGAGGTGAGTAGGGACAGAGAGAAAAACAGTCCCAGAAACGCAGATTAGATTGCAAAAAATAATAAAGTGGTAATTCATTGAACAAAGGCTCAATCTATTTTTAATTCACCAAGTATATATTGAGTGTCCCCATGTGGCCTCAATGAGTCTACTTGAGAGAATGGCCATGGTTTGGAGGGCCAGTGAGGAGACCGAATACACCAGGCTCTCTCAGCTGGTGGCAGCAAATAGGGCACAGGGGACAGAAGAGAATGAACACACAGAATGTCTACTAACAGGGTGGAAGAAAAGACAAAGAGTCTGAGATGACCTTGGGCAAGTGGTAAAGGGATGAATGAGGAGGGTTGGAGGATCAGAGAAGAAGTGTGTGGAGAAGGAAGATAATGAGCTCAGCTGTTAGTGGTAATTCAGGACTCTGTTTTTCTGTTCCTGAATTCTTTCCCACAAGCAGTGTCCCTATTGGATCCCCTGCCCCAGGCGTACTTCTCCATCCACCCTTCTCACGGTTGGGTGGACTAGGTGGATCATTCCCTGCACCCAGCCGCATGGTGCTTGCAATCACCTTCAGGTGAAAGGCCACTGTTCGGAGCACAGCATACCAGCTCTGGGAGCTCTGCTTCGCCTCCCATCTTAGCCTCATATCCTATCACTCTCTCTCTTGGACTCTCTAGCCATCCTGAAATATTTGCAGTTTTTTCCAAAAAAAGCCAGTTTCACGCCTCAGTATTTTTGTACTTTTTACATCTGACCCTGGAAATTCTTTCTCTCATTGACTTCCCAGTGAACGTCTTACCATCCTGTATCAGGTGGCTGAAAATCCAGCAAAGCATTCCCTAATGATCCTCATCACCCTCCCAATGAAGCTTAAATTTAGAAATGCAAAGGGTTCAATCTGAAAGTCAATCAGCATAACCCACATATTAATGGCTAAAGAAGAAAAATCACATGGTCTTATCAAGGGCTGGCCCCCAAAGAGCACTTAACAAAATGTAATTCAATATGTACTCATGATAAAAACTCTCAGAAAAAAATGGATAGAGAGGAACTCCCTCAACAAGGACTACGTATTTGCCAAAAGGCTGCAACTAATGTTATAGTTAACGTGAAGGACTGAATGCTTTCCCCTTAAGATCAAGGACAAGGCAAGGACGTCAGCTTTCACAACCCTTATTCACAGTATAGTACTGGGATTTTTGGCCAATTTAATAAGATACAAAAAGAAACATAAAGGCATATAGATGAGAAAAGAAGAAATAAGATTATCCCTGTTTATAGATGAAATGATTGTCTGTGTAAAAAATTCCATAAATCTAAAAGACAACAGCAATAACAACAATCTCTTAGAACTAATAAGTGAATTCAGCTAGTTTGCAAGCTACAATACAAACACACAAAATTTGTATTACTACATATGATCAATAAATAGGTGAACACCAAAATAAAAAATACAATGCCATTTAGAATCACTAGAAAATACTTAATAGAAATTTAACAAAACAGGTACAGGACTTCTGTGCTGAAAACTACAAAGCACTGATAAAAGAAATCAAAGAAGATCTAAACAACTGGAAAGACGGAGCTTGTTTGTGAATTAGGAGACTCAATATGATAAAGAGGTCAATTCTCTGCAAATTTATGTATAGGCTTAATCCGGTTCCCACCAGAATCCCAGCTAGGTTGTTGTAGATATAGACAAGATTATTCTAAAATTTATATAGAAATGCAAATGAACCAGAATAGTTGAAATAACTTTATAAAAGAATAATAAAATGGAAGGAATCAATCTATCTGATTTCAAGACTGATTATAAAGCTGTGATATTAACAGAGTGACAGACACATAGATCAATGGAACAGAACAGAGAGCCCAGGAACAGGCCCACAAAAATATCCCTAACTGACTTTTGACAAAAGGTAGAAAAGGAATTCAATAGAGAAAAGATAGGCTTTTCAGTAAAGCTCAACTTAAACCTTACATCTTATAAAGAATTAACTTAACATAGATCATTGGCTTTAAAGTAAAACTATAAAACTTTAAAAAAGTAAAACACAGGAGAAAATCATTAGGAACTAAGGCAAGGCAAAAATTTTTAAATTTGCCAACAAAAGCATGATTGATAAAAGAAAAAAATTAATGATTGGATTTCATCAAGATTTAAAACTTTTACTGTGTGAAATATCCTAAGAATGACAAAACAAGCTTCAGATAGCAATAAAATATTTACAAACCACATATCTAACAAAGGACTAGAATATATATATACACATATATCTATAAAGATATCTCTCAAACCCCAACACTTAAGAACAAAACAATCCAATCAGAAAATGTGAAAAAGACATGAAGAGATATTATATTGAAGAGAATACATATGGTAAAGAATCATGTGAAAAGATGTTCAACATCTTTAGCTATTAAAGACATGTAACTTAAAACCAGAATGAAATATCACTATACTCACCAGAATGACTAAAATTAAAAAAAAAAAAGAGTGACAGTACCAAATACTGGCAAAGATGTGGAGAAATTCTCTTTCCTACATTGCTGGTGGGAATGTAAAATAGCACAGCCACTTTGGAAATTAGTTTGTCAGTCTATTAAATAACTAAAATGCAACTACAATATGGCCCAGAATTGTACTCTTAGCTATTTATTAAAGATGGAAGTACAATGTGCTCACAACAAAAACCTGTATACAAATGTTCATAGTAGCCTTTCTGGTAGAAACCCAAAACTGTAAACAACCGTATGTCCTTCAGTGGTTAATGGCTAAACACCACTATGGCACCCCTATATGATAAAATACTCCCCAGCTATAAAAATGAAAGAACCATTGATGTACACATGACTTGGATGAATCTCCGGGGAATTATGCTGAGTGTAAAAAGCCATTCTGAAAATATTAAATGCTGCATTACTGCATTTATAAAACATTCTTGCAATGACCAAATTATAGAAGTGGAGAGCAGATTAGTCGTTGCCCTGGATTAAAGGTGGGAGTTGTTAGGAGGAGACGCGGGAGATGTGCAGATGTGGCTGTGGAAAGACAACAAGAAGGATCTTTGCGATGGTGGTGGTATCATTGTGCACTTTGTCAATATCCTGGTTTTGACATTGTACTAGATTTTTGTACAATGCTACCATTGATAGGTAAAGTGTCACATGTCACTTCTGACACCACTAGTCAGGGCCCAGGGCTGGCCAGGTCTCTGGCCCAGCTTAACTATGTTCCGGACGCGGACCGCTAAGTTAACTTGCTCAGGTCTCTTAGGTGCCTGAGGGCTGTCTACTTTAGCTGGAGAGAGAGAGAGAGTCTTAGAGAGAGTAAAGCAGTCTTCTGAGAAAGATAGATCTCAGTCTTTAGCAGAGCTTAGTGATCTTCAGCAGAGAGACACCGTGCTGGCGTTCTGCAGGCAGGCGAGGAGACAGAGTCAGAGTAAGCGGATAGAATGCGCATGCTCCCGACTGCCTTCTCCTCCAGCCTAATATGAGGCTGATCTCGTGCCTCTCAACACCACAGGTGTAGAGACTGCCAGTTCACCACTGCTCTCATCTCGCGAGCTCTCATGCTTGTTAGGAGAGCCACATCCCTCTCCACGCCCTTTCCACCCAGGTGTTCCATTGTTGAGTTATACAGGTATTTCTGATAACGCTCACTCCTCCTAGCCATAGGCTGTATGAGCTGCAACAGTAAAGCGTACATTGGGTCTCCATCTTGTTTCTTACAACTGCATGTGAATCTGCAACAATCACAAACTTAAAAGTTTAAGTAAAAAAAAAAAGGACACAGTGGCTTACACCAATAATCCTAACAATTAGGGAGGCCTCGGAGGGTAGATCATGTGAACTCAGGAGTTCAGGACCAGTCTGAGCAAGAGCAAGACCCCATCTCTACTAAAAATAGAAAAACTAGCCAGGCATTATGGCAGGCACCTGTAGTCCCAGCTACTCATGAGGCTGGGGCAAGAGAATTGTTTGAGCTCAAGAGTTTGAGGTTGCAGCTCAGCAGCTAAGGTGCCAGCCACATACACCAGAGCTGGTGGATTCAAATCCAGCCCAGGCCTGCCAAACAACAATGACAACTACAACCAAGCAAACGAATAGCTGAGTGTTGTGGTGGGTGCCTGTAGTCCCAGCTACTTGGGAGGCTGAGGCAAGAGAATTGCTTAAGCCCAGGAGTTTGAGGTTGCTGTGAGATGTGATACCACAGCACTCTACCCAGGGACAATAGAATGAGATTCTGTCTCAAAAAATGAACTAACGAATAAAGCAAAACCCACATCCATTTCTTATCTCACAATTCTGACAGTGAGAAGTCCATGCACAGCATGACCAGGTCCTCTGCTCAGGTCCCACCTGGTTGTCTGCCAGGGCTACTGTCTCCTCTGAGACCTGAGGTCCTCTTCCAGCTTACCCATGTTGCTGGGCTGGATTCAGTTCCTTGAGCTCCCCATTGTTCAAGGTCAGCCAGAGATGGTTCTTTTTTTTTTTTTTTTTTTGAGACAGAGCCTCAAGCTGTCACCCTGGATAGAGTGCCATGGCATTTACAGCTCACAGCAACCTCCAATTCCTGGGCTCAAGCGAGTCTCCTGCCTCTGACTCCCAAGTAGCTGGGACTACAGACGCCCGCCACAATGCCTGGTCATTTTTTGGTTGCAGCCATCATTGTTGTTTGGTGAGCCTGGGCTGGATTTGAACCCAACAGCTCAGGTGTACGTGGCACCTGTTGAGCCACAGGCGCTGAGCCCCGGAGATGGTTCTTAATTTTCTAGAGACTGCTGCTTCTTGCCACATGACCATTCCATATCCCCTCTCATGCTTTGAATCTCCCTTTCTGGAAGGGTCCAGGCCCATTTGGAGCTCACGTGGTAAGCTCAACCCCACCCGGATAATCTCCCTATTGACTCCAAGTCAACTGATCAGTAACCCAATCACATGCAGATATCCCATCACACTCACAGGTTCCACTTGTGCTTATGGCAGGAGAATTATACAAGGTGTGTTCACCAGAAGGTGGGAATCATGGGGCTGTCCTGGATTTCTACCCACCCAGACCATCTTAGCCCCAGCAACCCCTGTAAGATAGGCAGAGGCCTCTGTTGGGATGGTGGAATTCTTCCCTCTACCCAATCCTATTTCCTTTGTTCCTTACTGTGGTTGATCCCTAGACCCCTAGCCAATAAACATTCTGCACATAAATGTCTGCCTGTGAGTCTGTTTCCTTAAGACTAGCACTGTTGTACTACTCAGCTAGAGGAAACAGAGGACCAACTGGTAACGTTAGAAAAATGTGAGTGGGGACCCTACTGTAAAAGATGTTGACAAAGCCACGGAGGGAGGAGGGGTCCCCAGGGTGTCAAGTCAAGAGCACTACGGGGTGATCAGTGTCACCCAGGTCACTCAGGGGTCTTCCTCCAGATTCTGCTGCTGTAACACTTGATCCTTCTTTATTATCATCATTACTACCGCCTTCATCATCACCACATTATGGTCACCACGGACTGAGCGTTCACCGTGTTTCAGAAAGTGTGCAGCATATTTTACTTACCATCTAATGAGTTGTCATAGCAGAGTAGTTAACAGTACCAAGAGTAAGACTACCTAGGTTTTTTTGTTTGTTTGTTTGTTTGTTTTTTTGAGACAGAATCTCACTCTGTCGCCCCTGGGCTAGAGTGCCCTGGTATCAGCCTAGGTCACAGCAACCTCAAACCTTAAACCTAGAAATCCTCCTGGCTCAGCCTCCCAAGTAGCTGGTGCCTGCCATGACACCTGGCTAATTTTTTTCTATTTTATGTAGAGATGAGTCTGGCTCTTGCTCAGGCTGGCCTAAAACTCCTGAGCTCAAAGAATCCTCCTGCGTCAGCCTCCCAGAGTTCTAGGATTACAGGCGTGAGCCACCACTTCCGGCCAAGACGACATAGTGTTGAATCTAGCTTCTCCATTTAATAGCAATGTGATGCCAATTAGGTGACTTTTCTAAGCCTCATTTTCCTCACCTATTAAATAGGGATGGTATCTGTTCGATAAAATAACACATCGTGTAAAACTCTTAACACGGTGCTTGGTTCTAAGCAAACATTCCATAGATGACGGCAACTTCATAGTATCATTTAATTCTTTTTTTATTATTAAATCATAGCTGTGTACATTAGTGCAATCATGGGGTACAGTTTGTGGGCTTCATATACAATCTGAAATATTTTCATCCAACTGTTCGACATAACCTTCATGAGATTTTCTCATTCATTATGTGAAAACATTTGTGTTCTGCATTTAGTAAGTTTCACCTGTCCCTTCTAAGATGCACCATAAGTGTGATCCCACCATTTAACTTCTCTCCACCCATCCTCCCCCTCCTTTATTTTTGCTGATATTCTAAATGCTTCCTGTACTCTCAATGTCATTTAATTCTTATATATTTTTGATCATTTTTTTATTCTGCTAAGTTTGCAGTTGGGTTGCTTTTTACTTTCCAGGTGCTTGAAACGGTCCATAAGGTTGTTGACTTGCACTTCTATTTTCTGGATATGTGGATTTAATGCAATAAATTTCCCTCATAAGACTGCCTTTGCAGTATCCACCACATTTTAATAGCTCATGGCTGAAACTCATTTAATTACCTGCACTTTCTTCTTGTGATAACCATAGACTTTATTTATTATTTTCTTGATGAGCCTAAAACTCTGAAATTGTTTACATTTTCCCTGAAAAATATTCTATATACCTCACACTATCAGCATATATGATGCCATGTTAAATTATGACTGTGTTTATGATGAATAATGTGCTACTATGCAGACGTCTCTTGAATTTTCATGTAGATTTGCAGTTACATATTTTCATTTTATCTTAATGGTTTATACACTATTTCTTATAAAACGCAAAGGTCAATTTAGTAGTTGAAAAAATTGTAATAGCCTTGATAGTGAATGAACAATTACTTGTAAAAAAAAAAAAAAAAAAGGAGAGAATAAAGAAAACTTGATTGTTAAGGTCATAAAGTTGAATCATGGAATACGTCTAATTGTTCTATTTAATTCCAATGACCATAAATTTTGTCACATTTTATAAATTCCAGAGTAGCACTCTCTCAAACAGAAATATTCTTAATATGTCTTATCAAAGATAAGAAGAGTTTAGAGAAGTATAGAAACATAACTGAACATCATCCTTCTCTAAAATTTATCTTCTAAAAAAGGCTGGAGGAATGTATGAAGTAAATGTTGAAAAAAAATACAAAGAAGTATTTTCCAAAGAAAATATGTTAAAATTTTTCAATCACCTACAGTGATCTTGTTTTAGATGTCTGTTTTTTGATAACATTAACATTTAATTTTGTTCATGAGACAGAAAGGAGGAAAAGAAATAACTATTTGCAAAATATTTGAATATCTGTGGTGGTGTTTAGAATTAGTATCTCAAGAATAGAATTATAATTATTTAATGTACTCAATACTAATATGAAACCAATATGTAAAAAACTACACACTCACATGAAAGATAAAACACAAGTATAGTCCAGCAAAAAGGAGAGGGGAGGAGGGCAGGTGATTGATGGGATAAAGAAAGGCATTTGGTGGGATCTTACCTAATGTGCACAATGTGAGAGTGTTCAGCATGCCTTCTGTGTGAAGGGCTCTATTTCAACTGGAACTTTACCTTAGAATTGAAAACAATGTAACTTAATCACGTGTACCCTCATATTAATTTGAGATAAAGAAAAGAAATAGAGACTAGATTGGTGGTTATCAGAGATCAAGGGAAGAAAAGTTATTTTTTATTGTTGGGGATTCATTGAGGGTACAAAGAA
>CAUYRH010018012.1:0-11678 GCA_963574655.1 Perodicticus potto
GACTCACATGATAATTTCCCCCAAATCTATAATTTAATATGATTAGAAGAAAACAAAGCCATTAAAATCATTTGCAGACAAGGGCATATGCCTGGGGTAAAAATTAAGCCGATGAGAAGATTAAAAGGTTGAACAGAGTAAAATTAAGGGATTGCATTAAGTCTGCAAGATAAGAATTGAAAGGTCTGTTACAGACGGAAGACCACACCATTTCTCCGGAGTCAGTAATTATAGACTATATTATTACCAGGCATCAGACTTTAAAACACAAGAATTACAATAAGTCAGCCTCTTCAGAAAGACAGAATGTTATTTCAGAGGTGTTTTGACTGCTAATCTGGGTGTAGCTTCTCAGCTCATCAGCTAGTGAATTGTTGGGTTCCTTTCACTTCATGGTATAAAATTGACTCAGGGAGTAAAAGCTAATTGGCATTTGTGTGATAAGATAAAACTCATTTCTTTTGAGGTAAATTCAAGACTTTTCTCTTTCTTTGCAAATAAAATCGCTGGTTAAGGTCATTTTCAATTTAAATAAATTTACTGGAATTGGGGAGATTATCCCAGACCCATGAAGACCAATAAATCCCTTTGTCATTTTCATTAGCAAAACATGTCAAGCACTCTCTATCCTGTGCTGACACTGCTCGTGGGCAGAATGACCTAAACATCAGTGAGAAAAAAACTAAGTGAAAGTCCTCATTCTCCTTGACGACCATATTATTTTGGCTATCTTTATTGGAAACTCTACTTTTGGGTAAATTATTATCTTTTCAAGTATGTATTTCAGAGTAAATATTTTCCCCTGAATAATGAAAAAAAGGTAAATGGATATTTTCAATAATCTCTCTAAGATTTCTCTATCACACAATGTTAGATGAAAGATTATACCATTATTTTTATTAAATAGGATCACAAAGTGAATACCTTAAGATACCAGATTCAACCTGTTAGTCACCTGCAGCCTTAGCCAGGCTAAACCTGTAGTTTAGGAAGATTAACCCAGGAACTAGCAGGGGAAAATTTATTGTTTTTTCTTCCTTAAGGTCAATTAGGAGAAGGGAAGCCCAAAATTTTGCTTCTAAAGTCCCCCACAGAAGTAAATCAGAGCAGAGTTTTCTGATTTTCCCCAAGTTTATCATGGCTTGCGTGGGTTTGCTGAAGATCCCAGGAATAAGAGGCACAATAATCTGAAGGCCTCAACCGCATTTTCTTACAGAAAAGATGACAAACACCAGCAGCGGTGGAGGACAAGGCTGCAAGTCGTAGGTCCCAGAACTGTGCCAAGGGCCCCCACAGAAAGCACGCCAAGGCTTAGAGCGACCCCTGCCGCCCACAGGATGCTTAACACACGCGCATTCGGTCTTCGCTACTTTTCTCAGGCAATTGTTTCAAAATAGCCACCAGTTACTGATGGTTTTAGACAATCGCATGCCCATGGGGGAATGGGCATTGACTCCACTGGAGGATTCTTTCTTTCTTTCTTTCTTTTGAGACTGAATCACAGCAGAATTCATAAAAACAAGCCGACAGTGCCCCTCTCCCCGTTAGTTAGAGACCGTTTAAGGCTGTGGTCCTCAGCCCCTTGCCAGGACCAGCCTCTGGCCTGCAAGGAACCAGGCCTCAAACAGCACCGCCTGGGTTCTTCCTTCTGTCCCCGCCCACACACACCCTCCCCCACTCCCTGACCCCTCCCCACCTTCATCTGTAGGCAATTGCCTGCCAGAAAACCGGACCTAGGTGCCAACCATGTTCCCGTCTGTAGCCTGCTAGGAATTGGGCTGCACGACAGGAAGTGAGCCCCCTGCGAGGGAGGGAAGCTTCATCCATATTTATATCCACTGCCCACGCTCCGGTCGCCCCCTAAGCACCTCCTCCTGTCTCGTCCACCCCCTACTACCCTCCAGCCCCCCAGAAAAATTATCTTTCACGAAACCAGTTTCTGGTGCTAAAAAGGTTGCGGACCTGCTTTAATGGATACACTTTGCATACATTATTTACTGTTTCTACAACAACAACCTGCAAGATAGTACCTTCCAGGGCAACATGAATTTCTTCCAAATCAGTGTGTTGGGATAGCTGAAATTGAGCCCCACAGGTTAATGACTGCATCAGTTGTAAATGTCTATTAACTAAAATTTAGAGTACATATAATTTATATTAATTCAAGTATAGTCTGAGTATATTTAAAGCATTCATTTTAAGTGTAGACGTCAGTGGGTTTTGGTAAATATATATGTAACTGAAGCCATTATTTATATATACAAAACACATGATGTATACTATATTTTATATATGTGTGTGTGTGTGTGTGTATGTCCCCCCGCCTTCACCGCAAGGAAGTTCTCTTGTGCCTTTGTTCTTTTGAAGTTGAATCCCTCATCAATATCTTTTCTAATTTATATCATTCTAGCTTAGTTTGGCCTATTCTGAAACTTTATATAAATGGAATCATTTAACATATTTTCTTTTATTCCAAGCTTCTGTCATACAGGATTACGCTTTTGGAGATTGACCTGAGCAGTTGCCTGTTATCTGTATTTTTGATGAGTGTATGTGTGTGACTATACCACAGTTTGTTCATTCCCCTATTAGTAGAAATTTTGATTGTTTCCAGTTTGGGTCAATCATAAAGAAATCTACAATGCATGTCCTTGTGCAATTCTTTTGTGATGTATGTCTTTCATTTATCTTAGGTAAGCATCTAGGAAGAGAATTGCTAGACCATATTGGTTTAGCAACATGTGACACGGCCACACTGCTTCCCAATGTGTATAATTTTACATTCCTGTTAGCAGCGTAAGAGGGCTCCATTTACTTTTCGACCTTGTCAACACCCGGCACCATCAGACTTTTTAATTTTAGTCCTCCCTAGAGTGACATGGCATTTCATGGTGGTTAAATTTTAATTTCCTTGATAATCAATGATGTTGAACTTTTCTTATGTTTATTGCTCACTATGATTTTTTTTTATTTGAAGATTCTGTTCACAACTTTTGCCTGTTAATTATTGAGTTGTAGGGCATCATACCATATATTCTCCCAATTTGGGGCTTACATTTTGATTTTTAACAGTATTTTTTGAAGAATGGAAAATCTATACTTTGGTAAAGTCTATTTTATTAATTTCATTTTATTGTTAATTATGTGTGTCCTATGCAAGGCATCTTTCCTTAAATCAAGGTCAAGTACTTATTCCTCTATTTTCTCTAGACGATTTGCATTTAGCATTTATGTCCAGGTTTGTAAGCCATGACAAATTAATTTTTATGAGGTAGAACTGGGAGTTATTTTTTTCTCATATGATTCTACAGTTGTTCTAGCACCATTTCTTGAAAAATTTATACATTACACATTGAATGACTTCAGTGCCTTTGCTGAAAATCAATTTACTAGCTTGTATACTTATATTTTCAGATTCCCTTTGCTTATTGTTATGCCAAGACCATATTATCCAGCAATGGCTTTATGGTAGATGGTGAAATCAGCTAATGAAAGACTTCCAATATAGCTGTTTTTAAAAGTTGCTTTGGCTATAATAGATCCTCTGTATTGCCATACAAACATTAGAATTATATTTTTAAATTTCTACAAAATAGCTGCTTGGAGTTTGACTGCAATCTCATTGAACGTTTAAGCTGATTTAGAAAGTATTGACATCCTAACAATATCGAGCCTTCAAATTTGCAAATATATCTCCCTCTCTTGTGCATGTATCTTTTAAAATTTCTCTCAGTACTTTAAAAATATTTTATACTTTTAAGTATGGGGTCTTGCACACCTCTAATTACATTTATGTTCAAAATGGTTATGTTCCTGAGACTAGTCTAAATGCACTCTTACCTTAATTTTCCAAGTGCTTGTTGCTAATATTTTGAAACACAACCGATTGTTCAAATAATGACCTTAAGTCCTATGACATTGTTAAACCCACTTATTGGTTCTAGTAGATTTTTGTATATGCATTAGAATTTTCCTTTTAATAATTATATTATCTGTGACCCTACAGACAAGTTTACTTTTCTTTCCATTGTCTATGCTTGTGGCTATGTATTTATTTATGTCTCACTTTTTGTATTTATTAGACCATCTAATACAATATTTAATAATAGCAGTGGGAATAGAGATTCTGAGAATTTTTCCTGATTTGGGGGAAGGTATGAGTTCAGTCTTTAAAAAACATTTAAAAGGAAGGGATAGGGAAAGATTGATTAAAGGACACAAAATTGCAGCTAGTTGGATTAGGAGGATATGTCCAGGAGTTCAGTTTCCTTGCAGGGTAATGACAGCTGACAATACAGTAATCTCCCTGCTACCTGGCACCCATGGGAATTGGCAGATTTCTGATAAATGTAGTTTCTGGTTTCTTGAGAATTACTATTAAAAACAAGGATACTTTATACCCCATATTATACCTTACCATACCATAAACTCTGTATTGATTTTATAGTAATTTTGAAATACACCAATTAAAAGCAAATTAAGACAAAGTACACTTAGGGTAACACAGTTTTATTGTATTACACCCATGTGTATACATAAAGAGTTTCACAGCATTAACTAGACATGATTTATATAACTGGGCATAGGATACCAAGCTTGGGGGACTGCAAGTTCCAGTGACCCACATCACAGCCCTGTGTACGCACCTCGCTGCCGCACTCTGTTATTTAACCCCTTGTCAGAGGTACAGCAGCAACGCAGTACAATGGATGCAGTGTGACCAGCTAGAAACCTGCTCACAGTCAAATAGACACACCTGTACTGTGTAAGAAAAAAACCCTGAGCAGCATTATGACAGCAAAAAAACCCATCCCCAGTTATGACTAGCCAGGAAAGCTGTAGGGGCCCCGAATGCGGACATTCTGGGGTGCTGAGAACACCCAGGAGCTGCGGGAGTGACTCTGGAAGCATCAAAATGCTGATGGTACAGCATCAACTTTAAACTGTTGGTTGGCCCTGGTGGGAGGAGGGGTCCCAGGCTGGCTGCTTGAGTTGCAGATGATGGGGCGGTAATACGGTTTCAAATGGTAGAAGAAGGATATTGAATATCCCAATAAAAAGAAATAGTAAATGTTTGAGATGATTGATACGTTAATTATCCTGATCTGACCACGATGCCTTCTATGTATAGAAACATATGAAACATATAATGTGCTCAGTTATCATGTGTCAATTAAAAAATACTACAGCCTTAGGTGACAATGTTTTAATAGGTATTTTCTGTCAGATGAAAGAAGATTCCTCGTAGTCTTTGTCGTTTAGAGTTTAAATGGACATCACATTTTCCAGATGTTTTTCTGCATCTATTGTAAGGACTATTCTTTTTGATGATCTGTTTTCAACTTCACTGTTTCAACTTTTCTTCCTTCTGTCTTCTCCATTTTGCTATTGAGACCACCCACCAACTTCTTAATGTCAGGCATCATATTTTCAGTTCTAAAATTCCCAGTGTTTAAAAACAGTTTCTGTTTCTCTGATGACAACGTTTATCGTTCATTCATTTACTGTGTACCCAGCTTTGCTTCAAGAAACACAGTTGTATTAGCTGTGTAAAACTCTGAAAAATTCCAGCCTCTAGCTCTTTGCCGAGATTGCTGTTTCCTTTGAAAACTGGTTAGATTTCCTGGGTCCTTTTGTGTCAAATAATTTTGGATTGGATCCTGGACATTTTGAATGTGATTTTGTGTAAACTAGGGGGTCTAGTATGATCTTCTGGAAATGTTGTTGTTATTGCTGTTAATTTAGCAAGCAGTTTGGTTCAGGCACAGTTCTGGCTGGCCTCCTGGGGGTGGTGGTTCTAATCTTTGTCAAACCTTTGCCATGCGGCTGCTTTTGCTCTGTCACACACATAGACCTCCCAGGAGTTAGTCTGCGGCTTGGGGCCACAGTTTAAACTTTAATTCAGTTCTCACACCTTTGTTACACTGTTTACAATGCTTTAGATCTATTTTGTCCAGGTATAGCTATGGGCTGAGCCCAGACTTGTGCCGGTTCATAAACAGAGCTGGGAAATTTCCTTGGCCTGCCGTCTTCTCTCTGAATTCCCACACACACTCTGTTCTGTGCGATGTTCCTCGCTCAGAATGCTCCGGTCAGATATATAGGAAATTGGTGGAAGTTTTAGCTCCTCACACCGCTGCTCTGCTATGGAACCGTGTAAAAAACTTACCACCACCATCCCTACACACACACACACACACACACACACACACACACACAAACACACACACATACGTTGCTGCTCCACGTTTTGACTTCTCTCCACAAGCCACCTGCATCTGTTCACATTTCAGAATCCTCAGAAGGCTGATTTTGTAGTTTGCCTACAGGTTTTAATTGTAACCAGTGGGAGAGAGAGGTTGAGGTGGGTGTTTCTGGCCTAGCAAGAGCAGAACTTCGTATCTACACTTAATTACCTGAAATGTCTTTATTTCATTTTCATTTTAGAAGATATTTTTCTGGGTAGAGTATTACATGTACATAGGGCTTTTGTTTGCTCGTTTTTGTTTTTCAGTATGTTGAAGGTGTTCCATTTTCTGGGGATGTAACAGGGGTGTCCAATCTTTTTTTTTTCTCCGCCATACATTGGTATTACATACACTAATACTCAGGAAGGCTGACTGGCAACTAAAAAGGTCCATGCATTTTTCTGGGTTATTCTATCTTCTTTCCTTCTGGAATTTCAGTTACAGGGATGTCACTAACCCACAAATTATTAAAACACCGATTCGTATATTAAATCCTCTTTAATCTGTTCTTCAATCTGTATGATACTTGCTAACTTGTTTTCCTTTTTTTTATTATTGTTTGGGATTCATTGAGGGTATAAAGAATTAGGTTACACTGATTGTAGCTGTTAGGTAAAGTCCCTCTTGTAATTGTGTCCCACCCTCGAGAGGTGTGCCGAACACTGTGACCTCCCATCCCCTCTCTTTCCTTCTCCCTTCTCTCTCATTCCCGTACCCCAACCCTTGGATTAGTTCATCTACTGCCTTCATATTAGATTTGAGTACATTGGATTCTTGCTTCTCCATTCTTATATGCTTTATTAAGAAGAATGTGTTCCACCTCTCCACCCCATCCAGGTTAATATAAAAGATGTAAACTCTCCATCTCTTTTAATGGCTGAATAGTATTCCATAGTGTACATATACCACAGTTTGTTAATCCATTCCTGGGTTGGTGGGCATTTAGGTTGTTTTCATATTTTGGAGATTGTAAACTGAGCTGCGATGAACAGTCTAGTGCAAGTTTCCTTCTGATAAATGATTTTTTTCTTCTCAGTGATGCCCAGTAATGGGCTTGCAGGATCAAATGGGAGGTCTAATTTGCATTTTTAAAGGATTCTCCATACTTCCTTCCAAAAGGGTTGTATGAGTTTGCAGTCCCATCAGCAGTGTAAAAGTGTTCCCTTCTCTCCACATCCACGCCAGCATCTGCAGCTTTGAGACTTTGTGATGTGGGTCATTCTCACTGGGGTTAGGTGATATCTCAGGGTGGTTTTGATTTGAATTTCACTAATGATCAAGGATGATGAGCATTTTTTAAGATGTCAGCCATTCTTCTGTTGTTTAGAGAAAGTTCTGTTCATATCTCTTGCCCAGGGGTAGATGGGATTGTTTACTCTGTCGGGACCCCTATGGCCTGGTCTCAGTAACTGCAGGAAGGAACCAGGTGTGACATAGATTAGAAGTACAAGCTTGCAGGAGGCGGGCTAACCTTAGTTGCAGGGTAGCTGCGAGCCCCCTCCACAACAGCTATTTATTAAGGTTACACACAACAGGTGTGGAGAGTTCAGGTAATTACATATGAGGGCTGCCTGCGTAAGGATTGCCACGTGCTCTCTTCATATGTTCTTTCCCCACAACCCTCATGAAGAACTACTAAGCATCAATGTTTAACACATGCTTCCTAGTGAGTGACCGACCTTATCTAATTCCAGAACACTGAGTTACTTGGGGGATTGGCCCCAAGTCAGGAAACATCTCTAGGCTTGCCAGGAGACTTTCCTGTTCTCAGCATTTCCTTTTAATGTGATAAGAATCAGTAACTGTCCTTTGCAAGCATGGTATCCAGTCCTCTACATTTCTCTTTTTCTGTTGATTAATTTGAGTTCTCTGTAGATTCTAGTTAATCAGCCCTTTATCAGATTGATACCCTGCAAATATCTTTTCCCATTATGAAGGTTGTCTTTTTGCTTTACTTGTTGTGTCCTTTGCTGTGCAGAACTTTTTCAGCTTAACTACGTCCCATTTGTTGATTTTTGTTGTTATTGCGATATCTGCTGAAGTCTTTGTCATAAAAATCTTTCCCCAGTCTGACATCATCAAGAGTTTTCCCACCCTGTCTTCTAAGATTTTTATCATTTCATGCCTTAGATTTAAATCTTTTATCCATCTTGAGTCAATTTTTGTAAGTGGTAAAACGTGTGAGTCAAGTTTCAGTCTTTTATGTGTGGATATCCAGTTCTCCCAGCACCATTTGTTGAATAAGGGTTCTTTTCCCTACTGCAGGCTTTTGCTTGGTTTATCAAAGATCAGATGCCAAGTAGAGACTAGTTTCATCTCTTGGTTTTCTATCCTGGTCCATATGTCTATGTCTCTATTTTGTGCCCATACCATGTTGTTTTGTGTACTTGTATTATAGCCTGAAGTCTGGTAGGGTGATGCCTACAATTTGTTTTTATTTCTAAGAATAGCCTTGGCTATATGGGCTTTTTTTTTCTGGTTCCATACAAAATGAAGTACTATTTTTCCCAGTTCTTCAAAATACAATCTTGGTATTTTAATGGGGATTGCATTGAATCTGTAGATTGCTTTGGATAGACTAGACAGTTTGACAATGTTGATTCTTCCCAGCCAAGAGCATCGTATGTTCTTTTCATTTGTTAGTGTCTTATGCAATTTCTTTTCTTAGGGTTTCATAATTCTCTTTGAAAAGATCTTTCACCTCTTTTGTTAGGTGTATTCCTAGGTATTTCATTTTCTTTGAGGCTACTGTGAAGGGAATTATGTCCTTGATTTGCTTCTCAACTTGGCTATCATTGGCATATATAAAGGTTACTGATTTGTAGACATTGATTTTGTACCCTGAGACATTACTGTATTTCCTGATGACTTCCAGGAATTTTGTGGTTGAGTCTCTGGGTTTTTCTAAGTATAAGATCATATCATCAGAAAAGAAGGAGGTTTGACCTCGTCTGCCCCCATTTGGATGCCCTTTTAATATGCTTCTCTTGTCTGACTGTGTTGGCTAGAACTTCCAGAACTATGTTGAATAATAGTGGTGATAGTGGACATCCGTGTCTGCTTCCAGTTCTAAGTGGAAAAGCTTTCACTTTTACACCATTCAATATGATGTTAGCCGTGGGTTTGTCATAGAAGGCTTCAATCAGCTTAAAAAGTGTGCCACTGGGCGGTGCCTGTGGCTCACTAAGTAGGGTGCCGGCCCCATATACCAAAGGTGGCGGGTTCAAACTCAGCTTTGGCAGAGCTGCAAAAACAGAAAAATAACTGGGCATTGTGGTGGACACCTGTAGTCCCAGCTAATTGGGAGGCTGAGGCAAGAGAATCGCTTAAGCCCAGGAGTTGGAGGTTGCTGTGGGCTGTGTGATGCCACGGCACTCTACTGAGGGCGATAAAGTGAGACTCTGTCTCTACAAAAAAAAAAAAAGTGTGCCACCTATGCTTATGTGTTCTTGTTAGAAAAGGATGCTGAATTTTGTCAAATGCTTTTTCCTGCATCTGTTGAAAGGTTCCTATGGTCTTTGTTTTTGCTTCTATTGATATGGTATATTACATTTATGGATTTGTGTAAATCCATAAATGGCAAATCTTGCATCCCTTAGATGAAGTTTACTTGATCAAGATGTATAATTTTTTTTATGTGTAGGTGAAATCTATTAGCTAAGATTTTCTTGAGTATTTTTGCATCAATATTCACTAGTGAAATTGGTCTGTAGTTCTCCTATTGGTTGGGTCCTTTCTTGGTTTTGGTATCAAGGTGATGTTTGCTTCATGGAACAGGTTGGGTAAGGTTCTTTCCTTCTCAATGTTTTGGATTAGGTTCTTAAGTATAGGTCCAAACTCATCTCTGTGTGATAGAATTTTGATGTAAAGCCATCTGATCTTGGGCTATCTTTTGTTCGAAGCTTTTTTATTATTTCTACCATCTCAGTACTAAAATATTGGTCTGTTCAAGAGATCTATTTCTTCCTGGTTAAGTCTATGAAGATGGTGTGATTGAAGTACTGGTCCATTTTCCCCATATTGTCAAATTTCTGGGCATAAAGTTTTTGGTAGTAGTCGTAAATAATCTCTTGTATCTTTGTGGTATCAGTTGTTATTTCCCCTTTTTCATTTCTGATTGAGGTTATTAAAGATTTTACTTTTTTATTTCTGGTTAATCTGTCCCATGGTTTATTGATTTTATTTATCTTTTCAAAGAAACAACTTTTTGTTTCATTAATTTTATGAATGATTCTTTTATTTTTGATTTCATTTATTTCTGATTTAATTTTGTTTATTTCTTCTGTTAAGTTTGGATTGTATTGCTCTTCCTTTTCCATTTATTTAAGAAGATGCATTAGGTTATTGATGTACTCTTTTTTTTTTTTTTTCAGAATTAGGCATCTAATGGGATAAATTAGATTAGTCTTAAGACTGCTTTCACAGTGTCCCATGGGTTTTGGTAGCTTGTGCCTCAATTGTTGTTATGTTAAAGGAAGTTAACAATTTCCTTTTTTATCTCTTCCTTGAGCCAACTGTCATTCAGCATAAGGTTGTTTAATTTCCATGTCTTTGTGTAGGGATGACAATTTTTTTGGAGTTGAGTTCCACCTTGATTGCCTTGTGGTCTGAAAAGATACAAAGTAAAATGTCAATTATTTTGATTTTGTTGAGGTTCGATCTATTTTGGAGAGTGTTGTTCGTGGGCCAATAAGAAGAAGGTATATTATTTATCTTTTGGAGGGAGTGTTCTATATTTATCTATCAAGCACAGTTGTTCTAGGATCATATTTAAATCCCTTGTATCTTTGTTTAGTTTCTGTTTAGAGGATCTGTCCAGCTCTGTCAGAGGAGTGTTAAAATCTCCTGCTATTTTGGTGTTATGGGATTTCATATTGCTCACACTAACCAATGTCTGTTTCAAGAATCTGTGTGCACTTAAGTTGGGTGCATAAATATTCAGAATTGAAATGTTTTCTTGTTATAGTGTTCCCTTGACCAATATGAAGTGTCCATCTTTGTCTTTTTTGACTTTAGTTGCTTTAAATCCACTTGTATCTGAAAATAAGATAGCAACCCCTCCATTCTTCTGATTTCCATTTTCCTGAAAAATTGTCTTCCATCTCTTAACCCTGAGATTTAATTTGTCCTTTGAGGCTAGGTGTGTTTCCTGCAGATAGCAAATGAATGGCTTGTGCTTTTTTTATCCAATCAACCAGCCTGCACCTCTTCAGTGGAAAATTTAAGCCATTAACATTTATTGAGATAATTGATAAGTGTGGTAGAGTTCTACTCATCTTATTTTATGAAGGTCCATTGCTTAGTTTTATCTTTTGCATCATTGTGGAAGCTATGGTTTGTCCTTTAGTTTGCTTTGCTGGTGGTCCATTGTGATGGTCAATGTAGAATAGGCCTAGTATTTCCTGTTGAGCTGGTCTTGTGGCAAACTTC